>JXCR01081355.1:216526-247680 GCA_002079205.1 Phalaenopsis hybrid cultivar
GCCGTTAAGTTCCATGTAAGTCTAATTCAAGTGCATGTGAATTTGCAATTCTGAGTTCATCATTGGTTGAATTATGTCCCTTTGCGTGTGCTAGTTTATGAATTTGGAATTAAATATAGCAAGTTAGGGTGTAATGTGTGTTAGAAATAATATTAGTTCACTTGCATTTAGCCCATGTTTTATTCAAATGGACCCCATGAGAAACACCTCTTCAGCTAATAAATAAAGCATTCCTGAGTTCATTTCACAGTCAATCTTATTCAGTCCATTGGGTGTAAGGTTCTTAGCAATGGCAGGGAGGGTCTAATTCTACACATAAGCGAGCCATCAAGTTAAGACTAATTCAAGTTCAAATTATGAGCTCTAATGTGATTCTCTTCATTTCTTCCACCATAACTTGTATATCATTAACAGTGTTTATTTAATATTCTTTGCGAGTTTCTTTTTTTATTTTAGTCATGTTGTTGGGTCCAAAAGTCAACTGAGTCCTTTTTTTTAAAGCATGGTCACTCAAATTTTTGCATGCTCCCAAGATCTCTCCTGTATAGAGGGAGTGTTAGGCCTACCTACTTAGACAAGAAAGTTGTGCGTGGATAAGAAATCAAGACTGAGTCTTCTATCTCACCAAGACAGAAAACAAATATTGGTCATTCTACCTGTGCAACATATATCTTTTTTCCATCGCGTAAAGAAAGAAGTGCACGAGTCTTTCCCCGCCATGCCAAATAAGGCAAGCATGACTTTTCTCTCCACCCCGCCATGAAGATTGTGCGCTGGTCACCTGCACTAAAAATATGCAAGCATGCAACAATTTCTTCTCACTACATGGAAACAACAGCATGAGTATTTAAAATTTGGCAATGTGAGAAGCTGCATTATATTATACTTTTGTGCATGGGGTGCTGTCAACGATGAGACAAGGCTGCAAATGTACATGAAGCCAAATACACGTTCAACTCTCTTTTTTATATTCTTCTCTTCTTCTTCTATCTTCTTTTTTTCTTTTATGGATTTTTTTAACAAAGAGAGGAAAGGGTGAAAAAGATTGAAATATAGGAGAAAACGAAGAAATGAAGAAAAAGAAAGGGGCACAGAAAGAGAAATAGAGAAGTTATTTGGTAGCAAGATTCAAATAGCATTGAAGCAGGATTTTAACTTAAATTTCATTAAAAAAACAAAAAATAAAAACTTTAAATCATAATGAAAATCCTAACTTTTACCCTTTGCATTCAATGATCCTATCGATGTGTTTGACAGTGAGCTAGAAAGAGGTCGTTTGCGATTTGAGGTGAGAAAATCTGTTAAACAGCAAAAATAACAACTTTAAATCCCTTATAATCTTGAATATCCTTTCTCCTTCTTAGAATCTCAAATTCAATGGAACCAAGCATCAAACGAATTTAACTTAAACCTTTTGGTCCACAAACTCTTCTTGCCCATTACATGATGTCGGCCCCGTTGTTGCCTTTGTCAAGCAAATTTTTCTCATAGCTTTCCCATTGCATGGCATAGGTCTCATCAATGCCGTCATAAGCAAGCTCTTCATGCAACTACCTTGCTTCTATCACGTCAAGCATTTCATGAAGTTTGCTGGAAGCCAAAGAGGAAGGTGAAAGCCGCATCTTTTAAACTCTTCTTCTCTTCACACTGCCAGTTCTTTCAATGCGTTAAAAATTGAGCTCCCTCAAAAAATTTTGGTTTGTAAGATGCTTTTCACTAGCAAGGCATCCTCGCATTTTTTCCATTGAGGGTAGGAGCGAGAGCGAGAGAGAGAGGTATAGAGGGATGACCCAATGGTTTTAGTTTTCTTTTCTTTGGCTTTTTTTTAAATTATTTTTTATTAAGCCANACCACATTAGCCACCCACCATTTCCTTTGTACTTATTCAACAATTCAAATCTATCTCTATAATTTGATACTGCCTAACCTTACCACTGCGACCACCTTTTATAAAACCCAACACCATTTTGCCAACAAATTTAAGCTTTTTTTCTCATCCAAATAAGAGCACATATCGAATCAAGTTATTCTTGCTTACTTTTGGACGATTTGAATGTGGTAAGTATACTTGCTTGACTGAAACTTGGATTTCATATTTCCAATTTTGTTGATTATATGATTTTTATTGCAAATGGTTCAGGAGTGACCTACTTTGTTGTCCTTATCATTGTTATAGGAATAAACCTTCCAATTTTGTCATTTGACTTTCTGATCATAAACTCCTCTACGCCCAATCCCGTAATTGGCTTCCCAGTTAGCTCGGGTCGCAACTATATCGCAAGGTTTGGTCACAAAGGCCACTGTATCGCGAGGTTCGATCACGAATTCGGTTTCGTCAATTTGGAATGTATCACAATCCCCTCTTTGGCTTCCCAGCCAGCTCAAATCGCGATATTCAATCACAACGACGGATTTTGCTCCTTGTGATCGCGTCATAGGCTTCCTGGCTCGTTCAAATCATGATTGTACCACGCGCTTCAATCACGACGACAAATTCTATACGTCGCAATCCCGCTATTGGCTTCCAAGCAGCTCGAATGATGACTGTATCGCGAGGTTTGATCACAAATGCTGAACTTTGTACGTTGTGATTTTGTCATTGGCTTACCAACTAGCTCGAATCACGATTGTATTCTCATTACTTCCAAGACATTGCCCTGATACCAATTTGATGGGAACTTTCACAGAAATTAGGGCAAAACAAAATACTTTACTTCAACACCAAGCAACGCAACCCAAATACATAAAGGATAAAAACCTACAATTCAATAAGTAGACGATCTCTCCCAACCCTAACCCTAAGATTCAAGAAAACAATCACACATGCATAATCTAACTCTAAACATATTAGCCATATTTATACCCCACAATAATATAATTAACAGATGACTAAGTTGCAATTTTAGTCTTGCCCCTAACTTAAGTATTCAAATTCTATGGGGGGCTCAGCGTCGACTTAGCGGAGCATGAGGAGGACAATGTCGTGCACGCCGGCTAAACATTATTTTTTATGTGATGTTAAAGATTTGCGTGTTGTACATGTAAGTATGAAATTTCGTGTTAAATATGTAACTATGTAATAATTGTGTGGTATGTATGTAAATGTCCCAAAAAATCAAAAGATAATTATGGAAAAATCCTTCAAAACCATAAAATAAATTAATAACCCACTTTTTTTTGTAAATGCAAGTTTTTTTTATCCACATCCGAGCAGTAAAAGAAATTTAGGATTTCTTAAGGACATCATATTCATAGAAGCGGAACTCCTTCAATACATCCTCCATTTGAATTGTGAAAATTAATAAACAATGCCAAAACCAACTAAATTAAGACCTAAATCCGCATTCACAAAACTCCAAAATTACAAAATGGAAAGTCGTGTTATTTAACAAGTATTTGGAGAATTGCATTCCTAGTTTACGAGCTCCAAAAATTCATGTATGGCTCTTCTAAGAGAGACATTCGTCGGAGTCAAATTTTTAGAATGTAAATTAAATTTAGAAAAGATACTATCCAAAGATTTCTCTCTTATTTTATGAGGACTTAGTGACTTGGTTCTAGGCTTTCCATGGATGCAAGCGTCTACCTTTAAGACTTACTTTTTTTGAGAGAGTGTCGATCAATCGTAATCATTAGGCATTAAATGCTTAGCTTATAGTAGCAATGATCTAGTTTAAAATGGAGGAAATAAATTGGTGGGGGATGATGACAAACCTGAATTTGTAGTTACCATTTCAAATAATCATAGATATTGGTCTTCTTAATCAAAGGAGGTAATTGACACAATATTATCGAAATTTTCTTGTCAATGGCCATGGTTTACATCAACTAAAAATGTTTTATAAACTTGGAATTTATGTTTGTCTGAATAGAGAATTTTAAATTACTCATAACAAACAAAAGGCTTCATATCCTATCAAATGCACTCCATAATTCAAAACTCGATGAAATTGACCTACTAGAAGATTTGTAGACATTTGTCGTGAGAATAATTTAAAGATGGCATTTTCTGACAAACCACTTAGCCATGAGCCCTGATAAACAAAGCTTTGTGATCTCATAAGATGGTGAAATCGCTCTATCAAAAGACACATGTCATGTTTTTACTAACAAGAGATCTTTGAGAGTGCTCGTAGAGATACACATAAAATAATATTGGCTTTTTATNAGTTTGTCTGAATAGAGAATTTAAAATTAATCTTAACAAACAAAAGGCTTCATATCCTATCAAAAGCACTCCACAATTCAAAACTCGAAGAAATTGGCCTTTTAGAAGATTTGTAGGCATTTGTCGTGAAAATAATCTAAAGATGGCATTTTCTGACAAACCACTTAGCCATCATCCCTAATAATAAACAAAGCTTTGTGATCTCATAAGATGGTGAAATCACTCTATCAAAAGACACATTTCATGTTTTTACTAACAAGAGATCTTTGAGAGTGCTTGTAGAGATACACATAAAATAATATTGGCTTTTTATGAGCTTAAACCATCTTAAATTTTCACCTTTAAAAAAGTGATGTAGAATATGAATAGATTATTGCTCTTTACAATTAAGCAACAAGTGCTTTGAATTTTATTTTATTTTATTTATTTATTTATTTATTTTGTTTCTCTATCAGAGCTTTGACTCAAAATAATTTGAATTGAAATTTGAGGCATTTAACGATTTTTTGAATTGAAATTTGAGGAATTTAACGATTTTCTATATTGTCATCATTGAGGTGAATTAATGTATAAAATACTTATCTTTGAAAATGATACACTGAAACTTGTTTTTGAAAGTAAACTCTTTCGATTATGATTTCTAATAACCATACTCATAATAGGGGTAAATTGATAAAAGTTTGTTACTTTACACTTTGTCAAGTCTGCTTGTTTGCCTTTGGAGGATCAAATTCACAATTGAACATTATTGTAGTTCGTTTAAATGATCATTGCATCTCATACTTTGTCGACTTTACCCAATANAATTTGAATTGAAATTTAAGGCATTTAACGATTTTTGAATTGAAATTTGAGGCATTTAACGATTTTCTATATTGTCATCATTGAGGTGAATTGATGTTTAAAATATTTATATTTGAAAATGATACACTGAAACTTGTTTTTGAAAGTAAACTCTTTCAATTATGATTTCTAAAAACCATACTCATAATAGGGGTAAATTGGTAAAAGTTTGTTACTTTACACTTTGTCAAGTCTGCTTGTTTGCCTTTGGAGGATCAAGTTCACAATTGAACATTATTGTAGTTCGTTTAAATGATCATTGCATCTCATACTTTGTCGACTTTACCCAATATGTAGAGGACCGGGTCCATAATTTTGCATATAAATTTAAACCGCTTGGATATTTATTATAGCATTTACCTCGTCAACTCTTACATCATATGTAGATTACCTTGTATGGAGATCAGAATTTGTAATTATGTAATGCAAAAAGTTTACATTTTGGAAATGAATTTTCTTTGTAACAAGCCTTGAGAGCCTTGTACAAATAACATACAAAAATAACCTTGTAAGAGCCACGATTAAAGATTTGAATATAAATTTACTTAATTGCATCGAGAGATGAATTGAAATCATTCTCTAATTATAACTTGCTTCAAATTGATTAGTAAGATGCTTCTCAAAAGATTGAAGTCAGGTCAACTATTATCCTTATGAGGTACGAGTGAGATTTATGACCCAATCATATAGGTAGCGCATCTCATTTAAGAGTATCTGATACCGGATTTAACCCAAACTACAATAGAAATGCAAATTTTATTGCTAAAATTCAAATTGGTTACAAACAAGACTCTTGTAAACAAGAAATAAATTACAACCAACACAAACAATAAAGGACAGTACGCATGGACCCAAACTATTACCACAAGGAGAAATATGAAGGGGAGGGTTGGCGGCATGTTACGGCAAGGAGAAATAGGAAAGGGAGGGTTGAGATAAGTTATTTGAGATAAGTTACGAATTGATGTGGCAGTCGTTCAAATGAATTCTCTATCATTGAAATGTACATGTGATTTTGCACTTTTGAGTTNGTATGGAGATCAGAATTTGTGATTATGTAATGCCAAAAGTTTACATTTTGGAAAGGAATTTTCTTTGTAACAAGCCTTGAGAGCCTTGTACAAATAACATACAAAAATAACCTTGTAAGAGCCACGATCAAAGATTTGAATATAAATTTACTTAATTGCATCGAGAGATGAATTAAAATCATTCTTAAACATAACTTGCTTC
This sequence comes from Phalaenopsis hybrid cultivar, assembly GCA_002079205.1. NCBI lineage: Eukaryota > Viridiplantae > Streptophyta > Magnoliopsida > Asparagales > Orchidaceae > Phalaenopsis > Phalaenopsis hybrid cultivar. The sequence continues at coordinate 222,771 of JXCR01081355.1, forward strand.
AAATTGATTAGTAAGATGCTTCTCAAAAGGTTGAAGTCGGGTCAACTACAATCCTTATGTGGTACGAATGAGATTTACATATAGGTAGAGCATCTCATTTAAGAGCATTTGATACCGGAGTTAACCCAAACCACAATAGAATTGCAAATTTTTTTGCTAAAATTCAAATTGGTTACAACCAAGACTCTTGTAAACAAGAAATAAATGACAACCAACACAAACAATAAAGGACAGTACGCATGGACCCAGACTATTACCACAAGGAGAAATATGAAGGGAGGGTTGGGGGCATGTTACGACAAGGAGAAATAGGAAAGGGAGGGTTGGTGACAAGTTACAACAAGGTGGATTAGGAAGGGGAGGGCTGGATGTAGGTTACGGCAAAGAGAAATAGGAAGGGGAGGAGTTTGTTGTGGGGGTTCTCAAAGGCTGACTGGACAGCAACTAAGAGGTTTCTAGTGGTGGGATAAGTAGGAGGAGAGGCGGGGCAGCTGGCAGCAACGTGGACGGTAAGATGGAGGGGAGTTACGACAGTTAGCAAATAGAGGAAGAGTGAAGGTGGGCTACGAAGGGGAGTTGGCAAAGATAAGTATCCCCGCGGGATCGAGCTATAGCCGGGGCAACCCTCGAACTGTTGGAGAAGATCACCACCTCGGGTGAGTTATAGTCAGAGAACTCTCTCACCTTCGAATATAGCCCTAGAAGGGAAAACAACAGCCTACAGCAAGCTGGACAGCAATCTAAAATCAAGAAGAAAAAAATTGAGCCCTGCCAAAGCAAACAACACCAATATATAATGAGGAATAGTAGATATAATAGGTAGGGAATAAAAATAGAAAGATGATGGAAAAGGAAGGAGGTAGACAAAGAAAGTGCTAGAAAAGGAAGGGCTATTGAAGGCAAATAATCAAATAGAAAAAAGGGGGTAGAAGAGGCGGTATATCCTGCCCCCAAGACTGGCCAGCAGTTCCAAACTCCCCATTAGACCGACCCAGCTCATACAAAATTGAGAATATTAATTTATACTCAATATAGAATTTATTATTTTTTTAAGAATGGTTGCTCGCTTTTCAAAAGGGTTGTACGGTTCACAAATCTTACTTTTAATCCATGTAGTATTTTTGATTTAAGAGTTAGTCATTTAGCACTTTGATATAACACATGCAGATCAGTTTGCTTTTGGGGATTTGATATGTTATGCATGACTTGAAAAAATTTTCCTAGCATGTGATAGTGATCCATTCAATTTTATTTAGAAAAGTTCTTAGTCACGCAAAAACATAGTCATTTGAGATAAGTTAAGAATTGATGTGGCAGTCGTTCAAATGAATTCTCTATCATTGAAATGTACATGTGATTTTGCACTTTTGAGTTCATCATTGGTTGCATCATGTCCTTTTATGAGTGTTAGTTTGTGAATTTGGTTTTAAATATTGCAAGTCAGGGTTTAATGTGTGTTAGAAATAATATTAGTTCACTTGCATTTAACCCATGTTTTATTAAATGGACCCCATAGGGGGCATCTCTTCACCGTATAAATAAAGGCATTCCTAAGTTCATATTCAGTCCATTGGGTGTAAGGTTCTTAGTAATGGCAGGGAGGGTTAATTCTACACATAGGCGTGCCGTTAAGTTCCATGTAAGTCTAATTCAAGTGCATGTGAATTTGCACTTCTGAGTTCATCATTGGTTGAATTATGTCCCTTTGTGTGTGCTAGTTTATGAATTTGGAATTAAATATAGCAAGTTAGGGTGTAATGTGTGTTAGAAATAATATTAGTTCACTTGCATTCAGCCCATGTTTTATTCAAATGGACCCCATGAGAAACACCTCTTCAGCTTATTAATAAAGGCATTCCTGAGTTCACGGCCAATCTTATTCAGTCCATTGGGTGTAAGGTTCTTAGTAATGGCAGGGAGGGTCTAATTCTACACATAAGCGAGCCATGAAGGTAAGACTAATTCAAGTTCAAATTATGAGCTCTAATATGATTCTTCATTTCTTCCACCATAACTTGTATATCATTAACAGTGTTCATATAATATTCTTTGCGATTTTTTTTTTTATTTTAGTCATGTTGTAGGGTCCAAAAGTCAATTGAGTCCTTTTTTTCAAAGCATGTTCACTCAAATTTTTTACATACTCCAAAGATCTCTCCTGTATAGAGGAAGTGTTAGGCCTACCTACGTAGCCAAGAAAGTTGTGCGTGGATAAGACATCAAGACTGAGTCTTCTATCTCACCAAGACAAAGAAAACAAATATTGGTCATTGTACCTGTGCAACATATATCATTTTTCCATCGCGTAAAGAAAGAAGTGCACGAGTCTTTCCCCGCCATGCCAAGTAAGGCAAGCATGATTTTTCTCTCCACCCCGGCATGAAGATTGTGCGCTGGTCACCTGCACTAAAAATATGCAAGCATACAACAATTTCTTCTCACTACATGGAAACAACAGCAAGAGTATTTAAAATTTGGCAGTGTGAGAAGCTGCATTATATTATACTTTTGTGCATGGGGTGATGTCAACGATGAGACAAGGCTGCAAATGTACATCAAGCCAAATACACATTCAACTCTCTTTTTTATATTCTTCTCTTCTTTTTCTATTTTCTTCTATCTTCTTTTTTTCTCTTATGGATTTTTTTAACAGAGAGGAAAGGGTGAAAAGGATAGAAATATAGGAGAAAGAGAAGAAATGAAGAAAGAGAAAGTGAAACTGAAAGAGATATAGAGAAGTTATTTGGTAGCAAGATTCAAATAGGATTGAAGCAGGATTTAACTTAAATTTCATTAAAAAACAAAAAATAAAAAATTTAAATCATAATGAAAATCCTAACTTTTACCCTTCGCATTCAATGATCCTATCAATGTGTTTGACGGTGAGCTAGAAAGAGGTCGTCGACGATTTGAGGTGAGAGAAAATCTGTTAAAAAGCAAAAATAACAACTTTAAATCCCTTATAATTTTGAATATCCTTTCTCCTTCTTAGAATCTCAAATTCAATGGAACCAAGCATCAAACGAATTTAACTTAAACCCTTTGGTCCACGAACTCTTCTTGCCCATCACATGATGTCGGCCCCGTCGTTGCCTTTGTCAAGCAAATTTCTCTCATAGCTTTCCCTTTGCATGGCATAGGTCTCATCAATGTCATCATAAGCAAGCTCTTCATGCAACTACCTTGCTTCTATCATCGTCAAGCATTTCATGAACTTTGCTGGAAGCCAAAGAGGAAGGTGAAAGTCGCATCTTTTAAACTCTTCTTGTCTTCACACCGCCAGTTCTTTAAATGCATTAAAAATTGAGCTCCCGTCACAGCTCCTCAAAAAATTTTGGTTTGTCAAATGCTTTTCACTAGCAAGGCATCCTCGCATTTTTTCCATAGATGGTAGGAGTGAGAGCGAGAGCGAGAGATATAGAGAGATGAGCCAATCGTTTTAGTTTTCTTTTCTTTGTTTTTTTTTTATTATTATTTTTTATTAAGCCAAATGTCCAGCATTGTATAGGTAGAGGTGCGACATGAGTTGCATGTGGGAGTGAGGAAAGGAATGGCATTGGCACAAAGCATGGGCTTCAGCAGGGATTTTTTTTTTTTAATCAGATATATGAAAACGAGACGGTTAATTTATGCCAACTCATGCAATTCATTGTCATTCTCGTATGTCAATCTCATGATGTTGCCTTGCAAGCCGGTAAATTCCTCATTTTCCCCTTCGTACAGCGACCTATGCAATAGAAGTGCCCCTTTGGATTATTGTGATGTTTCAATCTCACCAGCACAACCCATTTTGCTAAGTGAGGCGCAGTTATGTGATTTTGAATGCAGTAAAGACATTTATAAAATATATCATGTGACATGCTTTATGAACTAGACTTGCACAATACTACATCAATCAGTTGTCGTTTTTATAATGTTTGGCTAATCAAGTCAGAAAGATTATTAAGTTAGACAGCCTCTTTATAAGACGCACTTATTGTTAACCATCATCAACTTAGGGTCTGTTTGGGGCAGCTGCAGATAATTTATAATCTGCTTATTTGTATAGTATCCTGATAATATTCAGATTGTCATGATAAGTTGGCTAGTTATTTGGGGGAGCTTATTCAGAACAACTTAACTACAGTTGTTTCTGGATAAATGATTATTCTACTCCTGTTAAGTAATGTTGTTTACAACAGAACTGTCTGGGCAATATAATTGATACTAAAGAAGGAGAAAACCAATACAGAACAGTTTAAAAAAATAAGATATAGTCCTCACTTACGCGTGAGTATCAAAAAAGATAAAATTAAGAGAAAAACAATTACAAATACAATTAAAATTATTAAAATGTTGATTTCAAAACAAGCACTCGGGTAGACTAGAAAATTAAGAAGAAGCACCTAAAACTCTTATGCATTTACACATAAAACTCTTATGCATTTACACCTAAAACTCAAATTTGCATGTCTAACACTTGCAATCATATGCAACAGCTTTACATACATATCAACCAATTCTTATTCATTTACACATGAAACACCTAACACTCTGCCCCCAATTCATGCTTCGACACATAGAATTTATTTAAATAGATAGATCGAAACACATATGGGACAGCAAGTGAGTCACAGAATTCCATAAACAGACGTTGGTGGCATAATAAGAAGTTTTCAACATTAACAACTTAAGAACAAGCACAGCTCCAAACTGCACTGCAACCATCCAACAAGAACAGCTCATTCCAGCATACTTCCTCCAAGTCCAAATGCACTGCAAGCATATCTTGCTATCTTGGCAATTCCAACCAAAGAAACATATTGAAACGCTAAGACAGAAATGCCAAGTCATAAAATTGTAAATCCTGAAGAATTGGGGTGAAGAATCTAAGAAGAGGAGAAGGAACATACTGAAATGCCAAACTCATTCAAAAAAAGAGAAAATTTCATACAACAAATCAATCGAAAGCCCAGCATTACCCAAGGAAAACCAACTAACGAAATCTAATTGAAGGAACATCAACTAACAAAAATCATTTCATCCAATACTTACAGATCGACCGTTAGGAGAGGGCTTAGGGAGGATTTAAGGCAAATGAGAGGCGATAGAGCAATGAGGAGTCGAATCGAACACGAGAGCTCGAGAGGCGAAGGATGCGGTATCGCGTTAGGGCAAACGAGAGAAAGGGCGCCCATATAAAACGAACTAACAAACGTGGGCCGCAGAGTCGATCCCATGGCCTCGTATATTAATGAAATAACGGCGGGGTTAATAAACANTAGACTAATTCAAGTTCAAATTATGAGCTCTAATATGATTCTCTTCATTTCTTCCGCCATAACTTGTATATCATTAACAGTGTTTATTTAATATTCTTTGCGATTTTCTTTTTTATTTTAGTCATGTTGTTGGGTCCAAAAGTCAATTGAGTCCTTTTTTTAAAGCATGGTCACTCAAATTTTTGCATGCTCCCAAGATCTCTCCAGTATAGAGGGAGTGTTAGGCCTACCTACTTAGCCAAGAAAGTTGTGCGTGGATAAGACATCAAGACTGAGTCTTCTATCTCACCAAGACAGAGAAAACAAATATTGGTCATTGTACCTGTGCAACATATATCTTTTTTCCATCGCGTAAAGAAAGAAGTGCACGAGTCTTTCCCCGCCATGCCAANAAGACTAATTCAAGTTCAAATTATGAGCTCTAATGTGATTCTCTTCATTTCTTCCACCATAACTTGTATATCATTAACAGTGTTTATTTAATATTCTTTGCGAGTTTCTTTTTTTATTTTAGTCATGTTGTTGGGTCCAAAAGTCAACTGAGTCCTTTTTTTTAAAGCATGGTCACTCAAATTTTTGCATGCTCCCAAGATCTCTCCTGTATAGAGGGAGTGTTAGGCCTACCTACTTAGACAAGAAAGTTGTGCGTGGATAAGAAATCAAGACTGAGTCTTCTATCTCACCAAGACAGAAAACAAATATTGGTCATTCTACCTGTGCAACATATATCTTTTTTCCATCGCGTAAAGAAAGAAGTGCACGAGTCTTTCCCCGCCATGCCAAATAAGGCAAGCATGACTTTTCTCTCCACCCCGCCATGAAGATTGTGCGCTGGTCACCTGCACTAAAAAGAGGCAAGCATGCAACAATTTCTTGTCACTACATGGAAACAACAGCATGAGTATTTAAAATTTGGCAGTGTGAGAAGCTGCATTATATTATACGTTTGTGCATGGGGTGATGTCAACGATGAGACAAGGCTGCAAATGTACATCAAGCCAAATACACGTTCAACTCNTATGCAAGCATGCAACAATTTCTTCTCACTACATGGAAACAACAGCATGAGTATTTAAAATTTGGCAATGTGAGAAGCTGCATTATATTATACTTTTGTGCATGGGGTGCTGTCAACGATGAGACAAGGCTGCAAATGTACATGAAGCCAAATACACGTTCAACTCTCTTTTTTATATTCTTCTCTTCTTCTTCTATCTTCTTTTTTTCTTTTATGGATTTTTTTAACAAAGAGAGGAAAGGGTGAAAAAGATTGAAATATAGGAGAAAACGAAGAAATGAAGAAAAAGAAAGGGGCACAGAAAGAGAAATAGAGAAGTTATTTGGTAGCAAGATTCAAATAGCATTGAAGCAGGATTTTAACTTAAATTTCATTAAAAAAACAAAAAATAAAAACTTTAAATCATAATGAAAATCCTAACTTTTACCCTTTGCATTCAATGATCCTATCGATGTGTTTGACAGTGAGCTAGAAAGAGGTCGTTTGCGATTTGAGGTGAGAAAATCTGTTAAACAGCAAAAATAACAACTTTAAATCCCTTATAATCTTGAATATCCTTTCTCCTTCTTAGAATCTCAAATTCAATGGAACCAAGCATCAAACGAATTTAACTTAAACCNGTTCAACTCTCTTTTTTATATTCTTCTCTTCTTCTTCTATCTTCATTTTTCTTTTATGGATTTTTTTAACAAAGAGAGGAAAGGGTGAAAAAGATTGAAATATAGGAGAGAGAAGAAATGAAGAAAGAGAAAGTGGCACAGAAAGAGATATAGAGAAGTTATTTGGTAGCAAAATTCAAATAGGATTGAAGCAGGATTTTAACTTAAATTTCATTAAAAAAACAAAAAATAAAAACTTAAAATCATAATGAAAATCCTAACTTTTACCCTTCGCATTCAATGATCCTATCGATGTGTTTGACGGTGAGCTAGAAAGAGGTCGTTGGCGATTTGAGGTGAGAAAATCTGTTAAACAGCAAAAATAACAACTTTAAATCCCTTATAATCGTGAATATCCTTTCTCCTTCTTAGAATCTCAAGTTCAAACGAATTTAAGTTAAACCCTTTGGTCCACAAACTCTTCTTGCCCATTACATGATGTCGGCCCCGTTGTTGCCTTTGTCAAGCAAATTTTTCTCATAGCTTTCCCATTGCATGGCATAGGTCTCATCAATGCCGTCATAAGCAAGCTCTTCATGCAACTACCTTGCTTCTATCATCGTCAAGCATTTCATGAAGTTTGCTGGAAGCCAAAGAGGAAGGTGAAAGCCGCATCTTTTAAACTCTTCTTCTCTTCACACCGCCAGTTCTTTCAATGCGTTAAAAATTGAGATCCCGTCACAGCTCCCCAAAAAATTTTGGTTTGTCAGATGCTTTTCACTAGCAAGGCATCCTCGCATTTTTTCCATTGAGGGTAGGAGTGAGTGCGAGAGCGAGAGATATAGAGGGATGACCCAATGGTTTTAGTTTTCTTTTCTTTGGCTTTTTTTTAAATTATTTTTTATTAAGCCAAATGTCCAGCATTGTAAAGGTAGAGGTGCGACATGAGTTGCATGTGGGAGTGAGGAAAGGAATGGCATTGGCACAAAGCATGGGCTTCAGCAGGGATTTTTTTTTTTTAATCAGATATATGAAAACGAGACGGTTAATTTATGCCAACTCATGCAATTCATTGTCATTCTCGTATGTCAATCTCATGAAGTTGCCTTGCAAGCCGGTGAATTCCTCATTTTCCCCTTTGTACAGCGACCTATGCAATAGAAGTGCCCTTTTGGATTATTGTGATGTTTCAGACTCACCAGCACAACCCATTTTGCTAAGTGAGGCACAGTTATGTGATTTTGAATGCAGTAAAGGCATTTATAAAATATCTCGTGTGACAATGCCTTAAGAACTAGACTTGCACAATACTACATCAATCAGTTGTCATTTTTATAATGTTTGGCGAATCAAGTCAGAAAGAATATTAAGTTAGACAGCCTCTTTATACGACGCCATTATTGTTAACCATCATCAACTTAGGGTCTGTTTGGGGCAGCTGCAGATTATTTATAATCTGCTTATTTGTATAGTATCCTGATAATCTTCAGATTGTCATGATAAGTTGGCTAGTTGTTTGGAGGAGCTTATTCACAACAACTTAACTGCAGTTGTTTCTGAATAAATGATCATTCTGCTCCTGTTAAGTAATATTGTTTGCAACAGAACTATCTGAGCAATATAATTGATACAACAGAAGCAGAAAACCAATACAGAACAGTTTAAAAAAATAAGATATAGTCCTCACTTACGCGTGAGTATCAAAAATGATAAAATAAAGAGAAAAACAATTACAAATACAATTAAAATTATTAAAATGTTTATTTCAAAACAAGCACTCGGGTAGACTAGAAAAATTAAAAAGAAGCACCTAAAACTCTTATGCATTTACACATAAAACTCTTATGCATTTACACCTAAAACTCAAATTTGCATGTCTAACACTTGCAATCATATGCAACAGCTTTACATACATATCAACCAATTATTATGCATTTACAGATGAAACACCTAAAACTCTGCCCCCAATTCATGCTTCGACACAGAAATTATTTAAATAGATAGATCGAAACACATATGGACAGCAAGTGAGTCACAGAATTCCAGAAACACACGTTGGTGCCATAATAACAAGCTTTAAATATAAAAACTTAAGAACAAACACAACTCCAAACTGCACTGCAACCATCCAACAAGAACAACTCATTCCAACATACTTCCTCCAAGTACAATTGCACTGCAAGCATATCTTGCTATCTTGGCAATTCCAACCAAAGAAACATATTGAAATGCCAAGACAGAAATGCCAAGTCATAAAATTATAAATCCTGAAGAATTGGGGTGAAGAATCTGAGAAGAGGAGAATGAACATACTGAAATGCCAAACTCATTCGAAAAAAGAGAAAATTCCATACAACAAAACAATCGAAAGCCCAACATTACCCAAGGAAAACCAACTAACGAAATCTAACTGAAGGAACATCAACTAATGAAAATCATTTCATTCAATACTTACAGATCAACCGTTCAGAGAGGGCTTAGGGAGGATTTAAGGCAGATGAGAGGTGATAGAGCAATGAGGAGTCGAATCGAACACGAGAGCTCGAAAGGCGAAGGATGTGGGATCGCGTTAGGGCAAACGAGAGAAAGGGTGCCCATGTAAAACGAACTAACAAATGTGGGCCACAGGGTCGATACCATGGCCGCGTATATTAATGAAATAACGGCGGCGTTACGAAAACGCCGCCCGAACACATTAAACAAATATGTGAAAATGCCGCCGCACCAAATAAGCGCCCCCAAACGGGCCCTTATTGAGCTCATATTATCAATCCTTCTTTCCACTTATTCATGTTAAGTGCCACAAGAAGTGTCAACTCTATCTTTGCATGCATGTTCTAATTTCTAGGTATCTAATTTTTAATCTGCTTGCTTTCTTTCCTAAACCTTCTATATTAAGTTTAACTACTCAACTTATTGTTGTATCATCAACTCTCCTTGACAGATAATAATATATTTTACAACATATTAATATAAAACATTCAAAAAAGGGTTTATATGTCTGACTCAAACTCCTCAGCTAGAGAAGCATAGATATGAAACAACTTATAACTAATCTCTCTCTACTTAATTAACATGCCTCAAGAAAAAAAATCAATATTTTATCATGTTAAAAAACAGTAGATTACAACAAAGACAAGCCAAAGAAAGACCAACGTGAAACGAGATTTGTTCATACACTGATGACAATATCTAGTCCTTCCAGCTTATTTAAAAGAATAGAAAAATAAATCTAGTAACTCAACTGTCAGCTCTACTTCTGTGTTGTAAAAAGGAAAGTATAACTTAAATTCAAAATCTGAAAATGTTAATTTTGCCAACAGCATAAGATATAACTCTAAAAACGATGAAAGCTCCACAAAATAAAAATTCCGCTTTAATTGATAAAATAAGAGATTTATTTAATCTTGGATTTTTAATTATTACCAGAACGTGGGCTGGAAGAAGTAAAATGTAACAATATATCAGCAATTAACTATAGCAAAAAATGAGATAACAAAATTACATAAATTCTCATTTCTAATAATATCAGTTTGGTATAAGATCCTTACATATTTTGCGATATAAGAGGAAGAAGAAGCCACTTCTCAGCGTCAAAAGGTGATTCATTTTCTAATTCCGCCATCTCAACGGAGCCTTCAAACATCTTCATTGGCCATATAGCAGTCAATTCAAAACCTAAAACCAAAATGAGCTACTCAAATTCCCGTATCCATGTACGCAAAGTGATCCACCAATGTAAGTTGAAAAAGAGAACATAGCATATACTTGCTTATCATTCTCCTCTACATAATTAGCTCTAATAATATTAAATTCAAAAATGTATGATTAAGATATTAATGTTGATCTATTAGATAATATTACATATGCAAGAAATCTGATTAATTATGAATACAACGAGGTTGCATAAAATTTGATAACAGATCTATTGTTATTGAAAATCATTCAAATTGTTGTTAGCAATGCAAATAAATGCTAAGAAATTTCATTTAATTTAAAAATATTTGTGCCACAAAATCATTAAATATTTGTTGTAAGTACAGAACCATCAACTAGATGCCATCATTAAATGCTAGATACATGGCTGAATCATTGATAAAATTGATGATATTTGGTCTCTTATTTTTTTATTTTTTTTATTAGATTTATGACTATGATTATGATACCGAAAATAATCAAACCAACGGTAACGGAAGCAATTTTTATCAAGCAAATGATTAGGATTACAAACAAGACTCAAAACTAAAATCAAATAGTAACAAAAACTAATCCCCAGCTAAGGTCGGAAGAAAAGATCTGAGGGCAATGATGGTTTTGGTGAGGTGGTTGGGAGCACTAGTGGTAGGGGAAAANTTGTTATTGTCCATCTTTAACAGAAATAAAACCATTCAAATTGGTGTTAGCAATGCAACTAAATGCTAAGAAATTTCATTTAATTTAAACATATTTGTGCCACAAAATCAATAAATATTTGTTTAAGTACAGAACCATCAACTAGATGCCATCATTAAATGCTAGATACATGGCTGAATCATTGTTAAAATTGATGATATTTGGGCTCTTATTTTTTTATTTTTTTTACTAGATTTATGACTATGATTATGATACCGAAACTAATCAAACCAACGGTAACGGAAGCAACTTTTATTAAGCAAATGATTAGGATTACAAACAAGACTCAAAACTAAAACCAAATAGTAACAAAAACTAATCCCCATCTCGGGTCAGAAGAAAATATCTAGGGCAATGATGGTTTTGGTGAGGTGGTTGGGAGCACTAGTGGTAGGGGAAAAGGCTGACGGCAATCATAGGGAAGAAAAAGAAGGCGGAGACAACAGCTGGGGGCTGCAGGAAAGGGTCACGGCAGTGGGGGAAAGTGGTAGGAGAGTTGGAGCCAATTCAAGAAGGTTCTATAGAGGGTGGCTGTGTGCGGGTTGGGCAGCTGGAGAGGTGGGACAGCAGGCGTGCAGCAGAGAAAGAGGCATCAAGGGTAGATAGTAGATTGCAGAAGCAGGTCGGAGGGTAAAGGAGATAAGGGAAAAGAAGAGAAATATATTCGGAGAGGATACAACAACACCTCGGAGCATAATACAGTCGTGCACCACCTGTCATTGGATACAACCCAAGCAAGGGGAAAAAGACTTCATGATGAAATATGAAAGAGAAACACACCAAAACATAACCCTAATTCAAGCAAACAAACATATAAATAGACTCCCATCNGTAAAGTAGATAAGGGAAAAGAAGTGAAATATATTCGGGACAATACAACAACACCTCGGAGCAGAATACAGTCGGGCACCACCTGTCATCGGATACAACCCAAGCAAGGGGAAAAAGACTTCATGCAGAAATATGATAGAGAAACACACCAAAACATAACCCTAATTCAAGCAAACAAACATATAAATAAACTCCCATCACGCAAGAAACACAAAAGGAAAGGAGTGAGGCGGGAAACAAAAAAGGAAAGGAGTGAGGGGAGGGTGGCAATGTCAGCCCCGTTTAAATGTCACTTAGTCCAGCAGGGACCTAGACCGGCCCCCCTAAGACCAATTCTTCTGATACTTCTGCCAGCCAGTTCAATCGACTAGCACCCACCCCCGCATCAGATTATCTTTATCCAGCTATCAATATGTATGCACTACAAATTCAAAAAGTATATATATATAAAGATCACTTTGTGGTGAGATGGGGACTGAAGCAAAAATTTAAGAAAAATATAGCATAAATGCAAATGTAAAGATTACTTAGTGGTGGCATGTAGATTATAAGCATGTATACATACATAAATGCATGCATGCATGCAAATAAACATACATACGGCCATAAAACATACATACATACTGTCACAACTTGACATGAGACTTAGAATTAACTAAGAAGAGAACAGCGATCGGACAATATTAACATTTAAACAACTTCCAATTTATAAAAGTCATTAAAATCTGCAAAATGCAATAAAATTAAACACCTAAAAATAATAACATAATATGAAAATCATATCTCAAACCAGTACTAAATAGTATATCAATATATGAAAGAAACAATAAAAAAACCTACAAACACAACATAACTAGTATCTATCAGTTGCAGTCCTCTTCCTGTAAACCACATCTCTCCTACCACATATATCAACCTAAAGTTTTTCTTTTCTTGAAAGAAAATATTAATTTCAATTCTAAGTTTAACTTAGTGAGTAATTATAATTTTAATATGCATTAAATTATAATGTTATGTTATACATGAATGACCAAAGAAAATATTGCTCATTATTTTAGAAAACATTGAACTTTCATTTTAATTTTATCCCTTCCCGTTTCTCTTTAAATATTTATTAATTTAACATTTTTAAGAGTCATAACAATATTACCGTTAAACCCGAAGATATCGTCAAAAATGTATATGAAGATATCCTCAAAATATATATGTAGGTGCCCTAAAAAATGTATCTGAATATACCATCAAATTGCACCCGAAGGTACACCTATTTTCTTTTAAGGTACAATGCATCTTATGTTAGTACTATTTGAGGGTGATCCTTTATGGCTTGAACGTTTATATTTCATTTCATATGAAATTAAAATAATTTAATATGTAACTTCATAGGTAAGTTATTTTTTTCTCATCCCTTATACCATTGCAGACGTACAATATGCAAACTATTATAAAAAAAACTTTTTAAAATTATTTTAAAAAATAATTATTAATTTACTAAAATNCTCTCGTCCCTTATACCATTGCAGACATACAATATGCAAACTATTATAAAAAAAACTTTTTAAAATTATTTTAAAAAATAATTATTAATTTACTAAAATATTAAATTAATGCAAAAAAAAAAATAATCACTCATTTTTTCTTACAAGGGATTTCTGAAATACTTCTCTACTAAATTCTTTGAACAACCACCTATATTAATTAAATGTGTAAATAATTATAATAATCTCATCTAAAGAAAATTTAATCTATCGGCATATCCTTAAATTAACACAATAATTAATATACTATTCCCTACCTTAAAAGGCCTAGTTTGCTTCTTACACGACTCGCCTTTCTCTCCTCATTTTCAAAACTGACTTCCCAACCTCAAGTTCTTTCTGATTCAAGTAAACTTTATTCTAACATTACTTAAATATCTACCTCTATATATATATATATATATATANGAATATCTATTGGCATATCCTTAAATTGACACAATAATTAATATACTATTCCCTACCTTAAAAGGCCTAGTTGCTTCTTACACAAGACTCGTCTTTCTCTCCTCATTTTCAAAACTGACTTCCCAACCTCAAGTTGAACTTTCTGATTCAAGTAAGCTTTATTCTAACATTACTTATATATATATATATATATATATNATTATTTTTTTTATTTTTTTATTTTTGAAAAAGCCTAAGTGCTAATATATTAAAAAAAAAGATGTAGATAGATTGTATGAGAGGACCCATGCAAGACACCCTACCCACACGATAAACACCACATGTAATGGTTTCAAAAAAGAGAAAATATAGAAAAATATATGAGAGCCCAAAAAAATAAGAGTTAAAACACGTAGTATCAGGTAGTCAAAGAACGACCCAATTTTGTCCTGCCTCTGCCTCGAGTTCTAGGAAAGGAGTTAGCTAACAAATTGGTAACATGAGCGTCATTGTCAGTAGTAACCAATGTATCGTCCAATAAGTTCTTGAGCTCGAGTCAGCCTCCATACTTCTTCTTCCTCTTGAAATAGACCTATCATTCCTCACCCGAAGACTGGCTCACCTGATCAGTGGATTGGTCTAAAGTGTGTCAGACATGTATAGGTTGTTGAACATTAGAAGCAGCTAATTGTTGTACCAGCTGATCTTTTATTAGATCAAAGGAGCACTCTCGTGTGTCTTGGCATGTAAGTGAGTCTTCTTCAATAACAATGAGTGGTATAGATGTTTCATGGGACTCCAAAGTACCATGCTCCAAACCAACAGCTCGAATAGAGTGTTCCAAAGCAGGAGCATCCAAGGGTAGAACGACTTGGGTATGATGTTCTTCATCAGGAACAACGTCACTCAGATGAGCAGAGGTATATGTCATGTTGGAAAGAGGGACGGGTTGCACCTTCTCAGCAGGGATGGTAGGTGGCAAGACGTCCACCTCCAATTCAGTATGAATAGATTTTTGAACAGGTTGTTGATCTTTAGCAATATCCAGTCTTAGATGAGGAAGCAAGCGATAGCAAATAGTAGAACTGTGACCAAACATACTACAATACGAGCAATAAAGAAGGTGTGGGTCTATTTCAACC
This sequence comes from Phalaenopsis hybrid cultivar, assembly GCA_002079205.1. Lineage (NCBI taxonomy): Eukaryota > Viridiplantae > Streptophyta > Magnoliopsida > Asparagales > Orchidaceae > Phalaenopsis > Phalaenopsis hybrid cultivar. The sequence goes on from JXCR01081355.1 coordinate 237,939, forward strand.
TTTTGTCAATACCCGTTGTAATTAGTTCCAATCCACACCTCATCTGAAGCTGGTTGGGTGATATCTCTCTCAACTAACAAACAAGTCATAGAGGATCTGCAGATATGAAGCGTAGGACTATCAACCTTGAGAGGCTTATCGTAAGCAGTTGCTAAGGAGTATAGAATTTCCAAGTTGAACGGATGTAGTTTTAACCCCAGAAACTTTATCCAAACAGAAATGAGAGGGGGCTCCGCTTTTGGAACAAAATCAATAGTCCACTTCAGGATTTTCATAAAACGGCTGTCAATCTTGATTGAGAGGCTTATCGTAAGCAGTTGCTAAGGAGTATAGAATTTCCAAGTTGAACGGATGTAGTTTTAACCCCAGAAACTTTATCCAAACAGAAATGAGAGGGGGCTCCGCTTTTGGAACAAAATCAATAGTCCACTTCAGGATTTTCATAAAACGGCTGTCAATCTTGATTGAGAGGCTTATCGTAAGCAGTTGCTAAGGAGTATAGAATTTCCAAGTTGAACGGATGTAGTTTTAACCCCAGAAACTTTATCCAAACAGAAATGAGAGGGGGCTCCGCTTTTGGAACAAAATCAATAGTCCACTTCAGGATTTTCATAAAACGGCTGTCAATCTTGATTGAGAGGCTTATCGTAAGCAGTTGCTAAGGAGTATAGAATTTCCAAGTTGAACGGATGTAGTTTTAACCCCAGAAACTTTATCCAAACAGAAATGAGAGGGGGCTCCGCTTTTGGAACAAAATCAATAGTCCACTTCAGGATTTTCATAAAACGGCTGTCAATCTTGATTGAGAGGCTTATCGTAAGCAGTTGCTAAGGAGTATAGAATTTCCAAGTTGAACGGATGTAGTTTTAACCCCAGAAACTTTATCCAAACAGAAATGAGAGGGGGCTCCGCTTTTGGAACAAAATCAATAGTCCACTTCAGGATTTTCATAAAACGGCTGTCAATCTTGATTAACTTACGAGAAAAAATACGAGTGCATCGTGAGATAACTGAATAAGTATATGTCAGCCATCAAGTAAGCCAATATTTCAACTACTTAATAGTTTCATAGCATCAAAATCTTTCTGAATGATCACAAGTTTTGGGTGATCATAAAAAAATTTCCCCACTAGAGCAAAATGCGAAGAAGAAGCAAGAGTATTGGTTTCAACCTCAGAGAGAAAAAAGGGCAGATTTCTCATTTTTTTTACAAAACTTTTTAATGAAAGTGTCATCACCACCACCTTCAAGAGCCTCGTGGAAGGATTGTGGAACATTGCAGGACTTACCGATGTCAAACCAGGCTCTGAACCTTAAAGAGGGGCATGAGTAGGATTAGGAAAGTCGCCGACAAGGGCAATGGCATAGGAACGGAGCGTTGAGACCATCTCCACAAGCAAGATGACCACGGTCAGATTTTGGATCGGCTTGGCGAGGCGATGCAAGCAGACTTCGAGCGCATCAAACTGTGAGATGTTGTGGTATGTCGGGCAGGAAGGCAAATGCGAGCAGGCAGGCAATACAAGCAAACTTTGGGAGCGTCGAACTGCGAGACGAAACTGTTTGTCGGGCAAAAAGACGAATGCGAGCAGACAGGCGCGTCATCGGTTTGGAGACGACGTGCAAAAAGGAAGACGTCGTCACCGTCTTCAGGTAAGGCCAGCAGTCAGACGCCATCGGGTTGCGTCGTCAACTAAGAGAAAAGATCTGCGAGCATACCTGAAATCGTCGTCGTGGGAGACGACAGAGAAAAGGAGTGAAGCCGATAGTTTCAACGTCGGGAATCGCCATCGGGGAAAACCCTAACAGAGTCTGCTGTCGACGCCACGCCATCAGATACATCTTAAGGAAGACGGACGGGAAGGGGTAGCCTCGTTTCCTCCTTTCGTCTTCCTGCTCGACAGCTCGACTGCACTGAGTCTCTTCGGTACCTAACTTGCCCTCTGACTGACTTGGCAAGGCTTCTAAGCTGTGATGGAGCTTTCTTCTTCTTCAGTTGAACCCGGTAAAGCCTCCTTTGCCCACGTGATGGGTAATTCTCAGTTAGAAACGGCGGTTGCCTTCCCCTCAAGTTATAAGAAATATCGTGACGGTACAGGTGACTGTCTATTTATTAAGAATGCAAGCAGGAAAAGTGGGAAGGCAACACTCTTTTTCTCGGAGTTAGAAATTTCAACCCTGACTGACAAATTCAAGTTTGTTCTTATTGAAAAATTTCAGTGGGGGCACCCACCTATGGAAGTTATCAGGAAAAGTTTTGATGATCTCAAATTAGCAAGAAAGTGGAATGTGGGGCTCATGCATGAGAGACATGTATTGATTCAATTAACCGTGGCTGAAGACTACACTCGAATTTTCTCCAAAAAATATCTCAGCATTGTTGGTAAATCAATGAAGCTGCTCAAGTAGTCTCCTAATTTTGACCCTAATCATGAACCTCCTACTGTACCGGTATGGTTCAGTCTACCAGGTCTCAAGCTGCACTTTTTTCATCATTCAGGTTTTTTACTCTATTGGGGTCATACTAGGGGACCCTATGAAGCTAGATCTACTGACTTTCAACCTAACCAGACCTTCTGTGGCCATAATACTTGTGGAAATAGATATTACTTTACCTGATGTTACTGAAATTCTGGTTGGGCACAACTCATAATGGATATTGGCAACAAGTCGTCATGGAGAATAGACCGTCTTACTGTTCTCATTGTAAGATGTTTGGGCATACACTTGATAAATGTCATAAGTTTCATCATAATTTGAAATCTAAAGATCAAGTGAAAAAGAATAGATTTAATCCCACTACTCTGGACATATCTGTTACATCTAGAGAAAATCTACCACAGGACAGGTTTTGGATATCGCTAAAGATCAGTCACCTACCATCCCTGCTGAGAAGGTGCAAACTGATCCTTTACCCAACGTTGCAGTTCCTGATGAAGAACATCATACTACAGGTACAGATCCAAAAGTGCTTATACCACTTACTGTTATTGAAGAAGACTCACTTACATGCCAAGACACTCGAGAGTGCTTCTTTGATTTAATCAAAGATCAGCTGGTACGAGAAGCGGTTACTTCTAATGTTCAACATCCTACACATGTCCAGCACACTTTAGACCAATCCATTGATCAGGCGAGCCAATCTTCGGATGAAATGACAGGTCTATTCCAGGAGGAAGAAGAAGACTGGAGACTGACTCGAGCTTGGAAACTTATTGGATGATACTTTGGTCACTACTGACAATGGCACTCATCTTACCAATTTATTATCTGGCTCCTTTCCTAGAACTAGAGGTAGAGGCAAAGGAAAATTGGGTCGCTCTCTAGCTACCTAATACTACCTTTTTTTGACCTTCTTTATTTTTTATTTTTATTTAGGTCTCTTGTATTTTTCTGTATTTTCTCTTTTTTTGGAACATTTTGTATGTGATAGTTATCGTGGGGGAAGGGTGTCTTGCTTGGGCTCTTCCACACAATCTTTATATATCATTATTTCATTTTAATATATTAGCCTTTGGGCCTTCTCAAAAAAAAATGTGCGTATATGTGTGTGTGTGTGTGTGTGTGTGTGTGTGTGACATTTGATTAATTAACTTAATTTAGATGTGAAGATTTATCTTATAAGTTTTTTCGAATCAATCTCCTCTCTCACTAACATATTCCTCCAACCTTTCCTTCAAATTTGAAATCACTATTTGTTAAGAAACTTGATTTCAATAGATCTTTCCAATGATATTATTATTAATTACACACAGTCAACACACATATTTCAAATTTAGAACTTTCAAATATATATTATTAATTATTTAATTAAAAAGTTTACTTACATTTTAAGTTCTTGGTCGGTTGTCCTTCCAACATGCACGCAGGTGAGCTTCTTCCTCCTTCAACAAAGTCGATAATTCTTCTTCCTCCTCTATGCTTTCGATCGTGACTCTATAGCGTTTGAAGCCACCTCCTCCCTCCTCTGCATGCGAAGACGACACAACAACCATTCTTCCTCCTCTTCAATCTCGACTCAAGCCGCAAGCATTTGTTGCTTCCTTCCTGCAGAAGTTGCTTGGCGTCGAAAGTTGCCTCCTCCTTCGATCTTTGCACGCGAACACTGTACAAAGGTTTCTTCTTCCTTTTTTGACTTCTCCTTCTTCCTTCCTCTCCTTCGCTTCCTTCACGAGTCCGTGCCTAGCCGCTCGACTTTTTTCAATGCACACAGCAAAGATTTCCTCTCTCAATCTCTTCGCTCTCCCTCTCGTTCGCTTATCTATTTTAAATGAAGAAAAGGGTGAAAGAGCCCTGCACTAATATTTTTGTGAGAGGGTGCATCTCCTCCAACACCTGCACCCTTTTTTTATTTTTATTATGCTTTTATTTAAAATTCAGTTATTACACATACACGTGTGTGCCTATATATATATCCTATTATCATGAAGAAAAAAAGTGTATTTGCCATTTGAAGTTTTCTCCACAAGCATTAATATGATAGACTAGAATCCAGTGTGAAAAGTATGATCGGTTAACCATGACATTTCAAGAGTTTAAAGCCTTAAAAGCTCAATTCTATCCCAACTAGCACAAAGACGGAAAGCGGAGCTGATGACAAATTTGGAATGAAGCTAATATGCAAAACGTACAAGAGCATATGATGGAATTTAGAAAGCCAAAAATCTACTTCAAATTTTTGTTGAATGCAAATCCACATAGAATGTATATGTAGTAAAACTTCATCAAAGCTTCGCATAGAGTTGAAATATCATCCAATTGCTTATGTCCCTAAAGCTAGCATCAAAGCCATTCCACTCAAGGGGATAAAAAAAATCTCTTTCCATTGGACAAAAAACCCATCCTACAAATGTAAAAGGGGAGAAAGAAGGTTCAAACATAGAGTTGCATGACACCAAACCACCATGTTATTATTGCGAAAAGTGAAGGAATTAATTTAAGAATTGCTGAAATTTATATCCAATGATGAAAAGAATATGAAAAAAAAAAAATCGTTGCTATTACTGAAAAACGTGTAATTGAAGTAGGAGTAACAAAGGTTGATGCTACATTGACCTTGATATTAAGTGAACTTACCAATAAGGAAGCAAGGGAGGATTTTTTTTTTCATCTCAAGTACAAGGTAAAATCTAACCTCATTGATGCTATTTTAGACCCAAGTAGTGGAAAATAACCTTACCTCTAAAGCCTGCATTAAGAAACTTGATGATGATGGTTGTCCTATTTGAACTCGCATTCGAAGTCAACAATATGATTGATTAAATATTTTCCTTATAAATGGGACCTTAGAGCTAAGTTGAGAACAATGTGGAATGACTAAAATAGCGATTATTAAATTTATCATCTCTCTATCTCTCTCTCTCTCTCTCACATCTTATAAAAAAGTTGATAAGAAGGCACGAACATCAAACTAGTTGATTCCAATAATGGATCAAGAGCCGTCTTCCTAATGAAAAGCATAAGAAATATCATAGCATGCATCAACGGAACAAAAATTGAATTATCCCGATCAACTCGAAAGCCATTAGTTGTACGGAGGGGGGGAGTGCATGAGATAGAAGATAAGGAGCTCCCTTTTGTAAGAGCAAATAACATAAAATGGCGAGCAGCAATCTAGGAGGCTCTTAAGAAAATTTGCAAAATTGATCGTAGAAGTATATATTTATAAATATAAAATGATGAGGGCTGCAAATTGAAATTCAAAACAAGAGGTAGTCAAGGTGAGAGGAGGGGCAAATTCAAATAGAGGGAATCAATGAAACACTATCCAAAATTAACTTTGATCATTTTTTCGTCCTTAGTCTTAATGATTTGCACCCTATTAGAGGGAAAAAAATATTCCCTTAATTTAAGTTATGGCTATCTTCATCTAGTTATTTTAATGATAAAAAGAAGAAAATAAGGAGGTGGTAGTTTAACATGAGGGAATAGTTTATGTGTAGCAAATCAAGGAAACTATCTAAATTTCACTCAGCCATTTTCATATCACCCACACTAAGAGAGATCAAAGAGAATATTCCCTTAAGTTATGGTTACTTCATTTCTTTCTTTAAACACTAAAGTAAGTATGTGGCTTAACCATTAGCTGATTATGTGGCCATCCATAATTTACATGCATGTTGGCTAAGTTGGTGCATTTATTATGAATTGTAGATAGAAACAGATCAACTCCTACTTTTTATAACAAGCCAAATGTAGCAATTAAGCTGAAGTGATCAAAATTAATTCATCATCAATCTATTGCTCTCCCTTTTAAGGGTTTTCAACCAATCATTGAAGTCTGAGCCTCTGCCTTCTGCACTGAATATGTATTCCAAAGCACCAAAAGCAAGCTGCCCGCACCTTCATCATCTTCCCTCTCAGATAGACTAAGGAAGATTGCCATCATATTTCATGTCTCTCTATAAAGCCAAATTTGTTGATCTAGTTATTTCCGATACAATCCGGAGCAAAAATCAACACAATTCTCCACAGAAATTAAGGCAAAACAGATTTCTTATTTCAATAATTCAAGCAACTCAATGAGAATACAAAAATAAACACCGACGATTCAAGAGGTAGATGATCTCTCCCAATCCCTACAATTCGAGAGGTATAAAATCTCTCTTAAAACCGAAACCAAAGACTGACAACCCAATCTCATGCATATAACTAACCTTAGACATAACAAGTCTATTTATACCTCACAATAATAATAATAAAAGACTAAATTGTCCTTTGTCATACAAAAAATAAATTTCCTTTAGGCCAGACGCCCTCGCAAAAATGATCCCCCCCCAAAAAAAACACCTTGTCCTCAAGGTGGGAAAAAAAGAGAGTGTTCCTCCTCCCCCACAGCTGTCTCTATTTTTTCATTCTCTGCTTCCTTGTCATGCACTATGAGAACTTGTAATCTTCGAGCCTTGCAATGGTGTCCTGGGGTAAACTTCTCATCACACCAAAAACATAACCCCTCGGCTCGCTTCTCCCGAATCTCTCTCTATGTAAGGCGCTTGAATGTTGCTCCCAACCGTGGTTCATTATTCGTGTCCCGTGCAGCCTTCCTCTGGACTTCCACTGTCTAAACTTTCGACATTGTCGTCGTTGTATCAATTCCGTACAACACTCGATCTGTGTTGCTTCTATCGGTTTTCTTCATCCGGTTCTTGTCTTCCACTATCTTGGCTAGCTCCATCATCTCCCTCGATTCCCATGGTCTTAGTAATCGAAGTGCTGCCCGTATGTCGGGCTTTAAGCTCTTCATTAAATTCCCCTCTAGTCCTATTTCAAAAATCCCTCACAGTCGTCCCGACAATAGTTCAAATCTTTTCCTATATTCCATGATTGTTCCCTCCTAAGTCAAGGCATAGAATTGCTCGTGTAGGTCTCCTTCCCGAATGGCTCGTAAACGTTCCACTAAATAATCCTTAAATTCATCCCACAAACGAATCGGCTATCTCACCTCACTCCACTGAAACCAAACTAAGAATTATCCCTCCAAACACAATCCTACCGCTATAAGTTTCTCCTGCCCATCTGGCCTATTAACAGCGAAGTATCACTCTGCCCGATTCACCCACCCGTGTGTGTCTTCCCCCTTAATTGACTTCTTCAACTTCCAAACTCTAACATCTACGCCCCAACTTGCTCTTCCTCCGTTGTTTCCCTCCATGTATCGAAAGTAAAACTCATTTCTTCGACCGTAGCTATATCCCCTCCTTGCTTCTTTCCTCCGCGCTCCTACATACCTCTGATATAATCCCTTCTTCATATTTCGGCCCAACCGCTTCCATCAAAAATCTCTAATCTAATAGGAGCCCTGAGAGGAGATTTGTGATAATGTGTGTTTTGCTCCTCATGCTTCTCACCTTCGATCTATTTTCCTTTCGATCTTGCTACAAAATCTCCAATCAATATTTTTTTGTTAGGGTTTGCAAATTGAGTTGTCAGAGGACTCCTAAATTGCATCTCAATGAGCCTCTTTAGCATCTCTCAAATTTCCCCCATGCTCTCAAATCGATCCTCCAGTTGGTTCTCCATAGAAAAGAACCTCTCATCTATCGTGGCGAAATTTTCTTCCATCCCAAATTTTATTTTATTCATCTCTTCCTCCAATTTCTTCTCCAGGTCATCTACTTTCTTTGATGTCATTACTAACATAAAACTTTTCGATCACAAAAGACGGAATCCTCGGTACGTTGAAATGTCATCAATGATTTCCAAATAGCATAAATCACAATGTCCAATGCTGCAAAACTGTGATTTAGCAAAGGAATCTGAAGAAATAGTGTTCCGAGGCAATCCATTAAAAATTTCAAAATTTTCGAGTTTGCACTGTAAAAAAGAATGTGTTTGATCACTTCGTACATCGCAATACCGTCGTTGATTACCACTGTCAGCACCCTGCAAACCCTGATTTGTGTACTTAGTCTCTATGCTGTTGTCAATGATTTAGTCTTTCATACGAAATCAAATATCTTGTTAATTGGAGTGAAAAAAGAGAGGATGGATAGCTCATATTTTAATCTTTGAGATATTTGATTTCGTATGAAAGACTAATTCATCGATCACCTAAAACAATTAATCCCTCTCTTTTTTCACTCCAATTAACAAGATATTTGATTTCGTATGAAAGACTAAATCATTGACAGCAGAATAGAAATGAAGCTGGAAGATTTATCTGGATAGTACATCAACCTCGTTAATCTTGAGTGTCATGCATTAAAACATGACCAGAAGCTCCAAAGAAGGCTAACATGCTTCAGGGAGAATCTTAAAAATTGGTTCAATTAAGTTTAGCGGAAAATAAATCCAAAAGGAAATGTTAACACCATCACAATAAAGTATAAGTTCAAATTTCAAACTCTAAGGGCCCGTTTGGGGCAACTTATAAGTGCGGGGGCGTTTTTGAAAACGCCGCGGTACCGTTTGGATCGCATGTTTTGTCTAATTATCCGAAACCACGGTTGGATTTTTACACTAAACAAGGGCCACGGGTCGAACCCTGCAGTAGACCCGCGGGCCGCGTTTCAAGATAAGCTGTTTATCCTGAAACGCACAAGCTGCCCCAAACGCACCCATAATATTTGCATGTAGAAGCTAGGGATGTCAAAACGGCTCGTTGTTCGCGAACAGCTCGTGTTCGGCTCGTTAAGAAGCTCGTGTTCGGCTTGTTAATTTCTTTTGATAAGTTAACGAGCCGAACACGACTAAGATGTGTTCGTTAGTGTTCGGCTAGTTTTGGCTCGAAATACTACTCATCAAGTTATAGTATATATATATATATAGTATTTTATTTTTTCGCTTTTATAACGGGGATCCTCCCCCCTCCAATTTTTGTACCTTTCCTTTTTTTTAAAAAAAGTAGTACTTTAAAAAAATCTAATTAACTACAAGGCTACAAAGATTTATAATCAATTAAATATTGATCAAGAAAATATAATAAAAATTATTAAATTAGAATCAAATGATGTTTAATATAAATAATAATTTTTAACTCTTGCTCAAACCGTTATTGTCTTATGGCTACATGATTAGGGTTGTTAAGAGGACTTTTTATTCGTGAACAGCTCGTGTTCATCTCGTTAAGCAAATGAGTCGAACACGAACACACTTTTTGAGCTTGAAATATAAACGAGCCGAACAGAAGCTGAACAATAATTTACACCCCCTAGTAGAAGCAAACCTCTCCCTCTTTCCGCCATTATGTCAAATTAATGGAGCCATTCAGTTATTATGGTCAACTAATTTATAATATTTTATA
>JXCR01081355.1:272738-287531 GCA_002079205.1 Phalaenopsis hybrid cultivar
CAAAAATACACAAAATAACTTTTCCAATAAGCCTTACAAATTTTGAGACAAATAGCTCGTACAGCCCCTCCAAGTGCAAAAGCCTAACGGGAACTTGGCTGCCAATTCTGTCAGAGTTGAATCTTCGAGTAAAGGTTGTACTCATGTTCTGAATTCCTATATATGCCTTTCGAGAAGGATCATGCACCGGAACAAATGCAGGCCAGTTACTGAAATATAAAAAGAGGGAAATTCACATACATAGCACACAAATCTTATGTATTTACATATCCCACATCTAAACTTTAGTACTTTGCTTTAACCTGCATGAAAATGTGTATTTGAAAATAGTATTATTTTTTATATGATATTAAATATTTGAGTGCTATATGTGTAAATATGAAGGTTTAAGAATGAGATACTTAAATACATAACAATTGTGTGCTTTAAAAGTGCAACATATGTAAATGCCCCAAAAAAAAGACAATTAAAGAAACTGTTCCCTTATGAAGCCAATCATTCTGGTCAAATGATCTAAAAAGAAAAAACTAAATGCCCATTGGTTTTAGAATCAATTGCTATAACTATATTTAAGAGCATTCGTAGAAAAGGGAACTGAACAAGATAGCTGCAGTGAAGATACCTAAACATTCTCATGAAACATGAGCGTATAAATTTCATATCGATCAAGGCCTCCAATGTATCAGAATCTGAACTTCAACAAGGCATCCAATAAATTTCAGGATACCAAAAGAGAAATTTGATTTTATAAGCCCCGAAATAATGAAAATTGAAGAAATATGTATGTTGTCTATTTTCTTAGAGAAACGTGCATGAAAATTCAAATTGAACCACAATACCCTCAAAAAGTAATGACCTTTTGTATTCATTAACTGCATTTTTAAGTCAAAGTATATGATTCCATCCTTGTTCTATTATGATTCAAAGATTATTGGATCATGGTTCAGAGATGGTTTGATCTTTGATTGATGGACCATGGTTTAATGATGATTTGCTCGTGATTCAAATATTTTGTGGTCATGGTTCAAAGTGGCTAGATCATTATTCAATCGTAATTCAAACATCAAGATCATAGTTCGAAAAAGATATGATCATTATTTGAATGTGATTCAGAGATAGCTAAATCGTAATTCAAATATTGTTCGATCGTGACTCAAAGATGGTGTGGTAAATAATTTGAAAATCAATCAATCATTATTCAATTATGTTCAAAGAAAATTAAATTGTGGTTTGAAGATTATTTGATTATTACTCAGTCGTACTTCAAATATTGTTCGATTCATGATTCAAGTTGGATCGATTTTGGTTTAATTATTGTTCGTATATTGTTTCATTATCGTTTGAAGAGCATTCTCTCGTGCTTCGTGAATTATAATGAAGGCTGCACAGCAGAAGTTAGATCACAACTGACTCAGTAAATTATAAGTGATTTGATTTGAAATATGGTGAGAAATCAATAAGTTAGTGAATGCTCATACCTCTAAACTATATTACCAAAATTGAAATCACAAATTTAAATGCTCTAACCAATTATATTGTGGATAAACAGTATTTTAGATGGATTGTTATTTATTGAATTACCTATGAATTCATCAACCAATCCTACTTGGATTATATCAATAATCTTCCAGGCCAGCAGGTGGGATGTGACAATAAGAGCGTTAGAAATACCGGTTGCAATCAACCACCACTATGTGAATCAATAGAGCATATCATTTTTTTTTCCTCTCTGTCCACACCAAACCTTTCAAATTTACAAATACCGTGGCTGAAGAGGTCATTCCTCAAGCTTACCTTTGAACATCAACTATAGTGTGAACATTCTATGGCTAATTACTTTAGAAATACTACTAATTCACAAGATTACCACATCACGTAATGGTTTGATCCTTCTTATACGGCTAAATAATTAAATATATATAAATTTCTAGTGACTAAATTTTGCAAGATGACCATGCCGCAAACCTGCCACAATTTGATAAAGCAATTGCAACAGCACTCAAGAGTTTGCTTGATTCAGGAGCATCTAGAACCACTCCACTGGCACTCAGAGGAGCTATAACCTGTCCGAAAATGCAAAATAATCACCTTCAATATCTAACACCTCGATATAAATTCCTCCAAAAATAGAATTATTTCATTAAAGAAAGAAGGAACTATATTAAATTCGTGAGAACATATACTTGAAAAATGAACAAATATTGTAAGAAAGAGTGAGTGAAGAACTAAAATAATTAATCAACCCCATATAATGAAACTTTAAGACTTAAATTAGGATTGGAAACAGAACATCTACCAAGAACCCAGTTACTCCAAACGATAGCTGCAAACTATGTAAGTCATTGTCCCATTGTCCAGCTTTATCTGCCACTCATCAAAAGAAAGATGTCAGCAAAAAAGTAAACTTGCAGGCTTTTCTAGTAGCAGAAAATAAAAAGACAAATTCACCACTGCTATGGATCTGAAAATAGTACTCCATGGTGTATAACTTTACACCATGTTTCAGCTCACATTTCATCCTGTACAAGTTATTTCTTGAACCCAGGCATTCTGCACCTTTATCCTGCATAAACAAAGTACAAAATTACGGAAAACTTGAGGATAAAAAGCAAAAAATATTTTTTTTCTCTAACGCGGCAAATGAAATGCATTCCATTTTGATCATTTAGATCAACATAACAGCAACTAAAATTATGATCTAGTTCAGAAAAGTGTGCAAACACTACTGGAAGTCCGTTCTTATAAAACAAATTGTTGCAGACAATAAGCATACCAATAGATTTTTATGACCATCAACAAACCACTGCCGACAAACAGCCTCTATTTCTGATATAAATCTGACAAGTTCAAAGATCGTTAGTAAACAATAAAAATAAAAATAGAGCAATTAAATTGAAAAAAAAGGAAATATTAGTAGCCCGGTAATCTAACAATGTAATTATTAAAAGCGGTATGGAACCGAGACAAATAAAAAAAATGAAATACCTTTCCCATGTAGATGCAATTGTGAAATCATCAAAGCCCTCAATCTGGTGAATTATGCAGGTTACAACCATCAAAATCCATCCTTTAAATGCATATTCATACAACTTAAATGTGTATTTCCCAAGCTGATTGAAAAGACTTTTAATTGAACAAAGTATTTCGTTGTGTATACCGAATAGCAATAGAAGAATTGTCACATTAAAGCAACTTTATGCATGAAAATATTGGTAGTACTTACATCAACAGGCTACAAAATGTTGGGAGCAATAATAAGTTTAATAAATAAACATTGAATAGAGGGACAAAAAGCTTTCTCAACCTTACTACAGTTTAGGAGAAGACTGAGAAGCGGTTCCGGATTTGAGATTTGATAATTTGATCTGAGAGTTGTTATTTTTGCTATTGTATTATGGTGGCAACTTATTTATTTCATATTTTAGGTCAGATTTACAAAACAATTGAATATTAGTTTTCTTTTAATTGTAAATAAAAGGTGTTTAGGCATGTAAAATTTATTTCATGGGCAAGCATAAGACTTGGATCTTCTATTTGGTGACTTCTATCCTAGTAATCTACATATGTTGTTATTAAGGGTGCGTTTGGGACAATTGTGACTGCATAAAATCTCAGTTCAAAATTTATTGTAGAAAATCTATTGTTTAAGAACAAGTGTTCTGGAAGTAGTTTTTCTAATTGAAATTTTCAGTTTCGAAAGCATTATCTGTGGATAAATGTCTTAAATACCTCTCTGCTCTTATTATATAAATTTGTTTAAGCACTTGATGTTTTTAAAAAGAGAATTCATTGATTTTTATTATTTTTTATAGCCTTGTGCAAAAAGTTTGATCTAATTATTTGTTTTATATATATATAAGAATTCTTTGGTCTCCCTTAATATATGGAATATGTGGTATGCGTGTAAAAAATAAAGAATTATGTGGTATGTGTGTAAGGCCCGAATTAACAAATCTCTATGGTATGCATGCAAAAAATCAAAAGTTGTGGATTTTTTCTGAATGAAATTTTCCAAACAGCAGGATGCGGTCTCCATCCAGCTTCCGCAGATCCACAAATTTCTCCAGTGCGTTCGCCACACTGTTCGTGCTGAACTTGCAAAAAAATAGGTGAAAGTTGGTTTGAAAAGTCAAAATAAACGCACCCTAAGTTTGTTCAAATTTGAAACGATAACTCCCTATCAACCTTAAGTATGGTTATGAATCTTATTTCACAATTATGTTGGATAAATGATGGTCAAGCCCACAAGAGCTTCAAATCTGCAAGCCGCATGTTCACTGCTAAATTGGTGGAGCCCAGCCAGTCCCACTAGCTCAATTAGCACTCACAACACCTGTGTACTGAAATTGACATAAGCNTGTGGATTTTTTTTGAATGAAAATTTCCAAACAGCAGGATGCGGTCTCCATCCAGCTTCCGCAGATCCGCAAATTTCTCCAGTGCATTCGCCACACCGTTCCTGCTGAACTTGCAAAAAAATTGGTGAAAGTTGGTTTGAAAAGTCAAAATAAACGCACCCTAAGTTTGTTCAAATTTGAAACGATAACTCAATATCAAACTTAAGTATGGTTATGAATCTTATTTCACAACTATGTTGGATAAATGATGGTCAAGCCCACAAGAGCTTCAAATGTGTCAAGCCGGATGTTCACTGCTAACTTGGTGGAGCCCAGCCAGTCCCACTAGCTCAATTAGCACTCACAACACCTGTGTACTGAAATTGACATATGCAAGCACAAGTAACGCCAACATATGCAAGTACTAAAGAAGTAAAGCATGCAAAGGTTTGGCCAAAACCATTTCTAACCTCCTAATAAATGCACCATGCTGTTATTAGATAGTTACATAAGGTTGAAGTAAAGCATGCATGCCTAACAAGCACTCTCCTTGTGACAAGGAGAATTAAAGAATTTTGCTTCCAAATATTTTGGACCAAACTATCACGAAAGGAGAACCCAAAAAAAAAAAAAGAACACATGGGTTATTTGGTTGGCTGTTTCTAAAATGCAAGTACTTTAGAAATGCATNCTGGCCAAAATCATTTCTAACCTCCTAATAAATGCACCATGCTGTTATTAGATAGTTATAGATGTTGACATAAGGTAGAAGTAAAGCATGCATGCCTACCAAGCACTCTCCTTGTGACAAGAAGAATTAAAGAATTTTGCTTCCAAATATTTTGGACCAAACCATCACGAAAGGAGAACCATAAAAAAATAAAAAAAATAACACATGGGTTATTTGGTTGGCTGTTTCTAAAATGCAAGTACTTTAGAAATGCATGGTAGATGGAATGTATGCATTTTTAAATGCATGAGTTTTTTATACAAATTGACGAAATACAACTTATTGCATACATATTGGCGAAGGAAAAACCTATATTAGTATTTTAAATAATAAAAATTGAAAGAAAAGAAAATTAAAATAAAAACATCATCTTTCAGTCCAAGCATATACCGTGTTATCATGGCGGATTTGTAGTTTTGTACTCGCGTTCANAAAAAAAACATCATCTTTCAGTCCAAGCATATACCGTGTTATCATGGCGGATTTGTAGTTTTGTACTCGCGTTCAATAATATGTGTCACTAAACAATGTTTTACTTTACTACATGGTCATAATTTCATTAAAAAAAAAAAGGAACTAGAATTGAACTTGTCAATATCATGGCCACCGTGAAAGATCCGATAATCTCTAACCATTTTGAAATTCTCGGACGGCGTGTTAGCTGGTTAGTTAAAGAGAAACAAAAAATGGAACGAATGTACGAGAACGGAAGGTCATTATTGAACCTTAAGCTCCCAACATTTTATACTATAACATCCAAATCACAGACCCGTGGCTGAAACCCTGAGAAACAAAACTCAGGGGAAAGTGCTTGAAAACACAGATGAGTTATTTCCATTCTACCAGAACTAAGAGCTCCAACAAAAGTAAAAAAGGTGAACGTGAGCAGGAGAGGAAATTACATCTTCTTGGGTTTCTTCTACGTCTTCGCCAACTTCCTGCACAGCTTTTCCCCTATCCATCGCAGTCGCGAAGGAACTCACGATCGATTGCTCCAAAGGCCGTACAACAGAGTACCTTCTCTGATGAAGGATCGGGCACTCAGNTCTTGAAAACACAGATGAGTTATTTCCATTCTATCAGAACTAAGAGCTCCAACAAAAGTAAAAAAGGTGAACTTGAGCAGGAGAGGAAATTACATCTTCTTGGGTTTCTTCTACGTCTTCGCCAACATCCTGCACAGCTTTTCCCCTATCCATCGCAGTCGCGGAGGAACTCACGATCGATTGCTCCAAAGGCCGTACAACAGAGTACCTTCTCCGATGAAGGATCGGGCACTCAGTCCTCAGTCGAACGCCATTTGTGTCCTGATACAATTTTGTAGCATGGCTTTAATGAGCGCCTAGGAGAAATATTTGAGTAACAATAACACGTAGATATTAGGTTATTCGGATGATACAGATAAGTTACAGTTAAATTACAGAAGTATAACATATCTGTACCCCTAATAACTTAATATGTACGCAATTCTATGTACGCAAATATTTTTCTATGAGAGGTGGAGCTAATCATATATTAAATTAATTTTTTTAAATAAATTGAGTTTATTTGTACACGTGACATGTTCTGATCGGAGTTCAGATACAAAACTACATCAAAGCTCTTGATGTAATATTTTTTCAATTTATATCCAGGAGAAAATATTACGTCTGAGCAGCATTGGGATGGTATTTATGTGACAATTAAGAATATCACAAGTAATATTCGCTCCATATAAAGAGTGTTTGACAGCCTCAGTTGCGCAAAGGATTTTAGTAAATCATAATTTATTAAATTCATCTTTTTATTGAATTTATTAAGTCTCGATTTAACATGATTAGAAAGTAAAATACGAACCTTAAGTCCAAAATTTCATAAATACATGGAACTCTTATTTTCTTAAGTTTAAGGCAAATCCTATTAACAGGGCGCTATGAATACTCCCATAGTGTTATAAATGTAAATATTAATTTTTAAATTTTAGGTAAATTTACATACATATTACATAATTCTTATTTATTTACATATTTCATGCATATTTACATACACAACACTCGATTAAAAGTTAAATACAGCTTCTCATGCATAGGTTAAGAATACCAAAAAATTATACATAGTAAATATGTAAGCTTGGGTGTAAGATATCTAAATAAATTTCCCTTAATATTTTATATATAAATTCATGAGAATTATGTAGTATGTATGTAAATTTTTCATTAGTGATTTAATAACATTTTACACATATTCATAAATATTTGACAAGTACTATAATCATATGATCAAAATGATTCTTTAATTATATATTTGATTTATATGAATTTTAATCAAAAAAATTTTTGGCCATTCTGATAGAGGCTAAACATTGATCCACATAAAGTTTAAAGTATATAGTTCAAATCAAGTTTGATTGAACATTGAACCCTATTAGAAGATGGTCTAGAGGTTGTTAATTAGGTTGGAATATGATTCAAGCCTTGTGTCTCTTACAATCATTGACTATTGCTCAAACTATGTTCAATCTACATTTGAATGAGCATATAAATGGGTTTAAACCCGTTTAGTCATTGCTCAAAACTCGCTCAGCCTTTATTCGAATCAAATAATAGTTTTGATTGTGTATTTATGCTTGAGTTGATCGAAGAGTTAATTTTATTTGTTGTATAGAGAGATGAATATAAACAACTGAAGGGGTTGGTCTTTTATAAGAGAATGTTATTAATATTATATACAAGGTAGAAGAGATGGAAAATAATAAATTTTGTTTAAAGGTCATGTAACATTTTAATGAACCATAACCCATGATATATATAAGACCCCTCTGGTCCGTGATTTGAATCCCCTCTGGGCAATTGTCCTTAAGAAGATGGTACTCAAATTATTAGACACATTAGGTGTGATCGGAAGCTCGTATGATAGTCCTAGCCATTTATTTTTAAAAAATTAAAAATTATATATATATATATATATATATGATGCATATATGCTTGGTTATCAAAAGTTTCATTAGAGATTGCAACCTCACTATCAAATGTAGTTGTAGCTAACAAATGAGCAAAGTCTTTTGGTTCTTCATACACTCTGAGTTTAAAGCAAATAAATTAATGATATGAAGAAGATATGAATTACAAAAAGGGTAAATGCATTATACTACCTCCAATTAAATTGTTGATGATATAACACCTTTGAGATCGAGCGTGCTCTCAACATAAAACCCAGAAAACTATTTGAGAGCATGGATGATTTGAATAATCTATTTTATTTATATAAAATAAAATATAAGTTATATCTAAGATGGAATAAATAAGAAAATATCATCGGTGCATTCATTGTTTGTAATTTTAGAACATATTGATGTTGTTTACAAGTTACAATGTTGTGACAATCAAATATATTTGAAATTGTTAGCCATATATCCGATGGATAAGCCAAACAATGACTTGTTAAAAATAAAGCAAATTAGAATCTTATTATATTTAAACCAATTGTAAAGCTAAAAATGATAATATTAAATGTTAAGAGTTATTATGATGTTGATTTATTTTACGAGGAATATTAAAGCTATTGTTAGCATTGGTACATGCTTTGGACCAAGGCCCAAACACTTATTGTTTAAAATATTAACCAATTTAAATTGCAAGTCCTTGATGGTGATTTTGGTGGTGACATTGATTCTATAGAATGATTATGTGTCTGATTAAAGTTTGATGTTGTGGGTTTTTTGTGCAAATGGGCATTAGTAGCATCTATTTATTAGGGTGTCAATCAATACTTGATATTTTATATATAAGAAGAATGGTTGAGTTGATCTTTTGAAAAATATATCTAAGAAGATATATGAAGATTTAAGATGTTCTGAAAGAAATAAAGAATAATTTCATGATTCTTTATTGTTGAAATCAAAGCGTTGCTATCTAAGGAAGGAAATAATAAATCCTTCAAAGGTAAAAAAAAAAAAAAAAGATGTGTGAAATAGGTGCAGTTGATGCCAAAAGATGTGTAAAATAGGTGCAGTTGATACCTGGTGAAAAACCAAAATCAAGTTATTTATAAAACCAAGTGTCTGTTATTTGTGTAACTTTGGCAAGTTTTTA
Organism: Phalaenopsis hybrid cultivar; assembly: GCA_002079205.1. NCBI lineage: Eukaryota > Viridiplantae > Streptophyta > Magnoliopsida > Asparagales > Orchidaceae > Phalaenopsis > Phalaenopsis hybrid cultivar. Next base: position 281,876 of record JXCR01081355.1, read on the forward strand.
TATCACGTGATAGTACTTTGTTAATATTTTACTATATATGAATTTAGTTTTATTGGCTTTTGTTATTTACAATTATTCATGTGTCAAGTGATGTTATTTGTGATAATGGTAGTCCTATAGTTGTCAAATTTCAACGAAGCAAAATAAAATACAGAAGATGCAATCCACCATATAGATCTGATTATAAAACAACTGAAATCCATGGTTAGAATAAATAACACAGCTCAAGCAAAAATTTTACAAGGCTGACTCTACAAGTCCTGAACTGCTCTAACATTTCATATTTGTTGAATTCACCCGTACAAGATCATGGTTAATTTTGAACTACCATACATCCACATTACAACTCAAAAAGCATTGATATCTCCTGTAAGCCATCACGTTACCATTTGATAGTTATTATATTATCAATCAATAAAACCATCACTTTAAATAGTTGCCCTTATAATACTACACAAATATCCAACTTTGGTAATTTTTTATTATTCAAATCACTCGCAAATGTGGAATCTTAACTAAATCTTTTAGGGCCAATCAAAAGGCATGTCACTATAATTACCTTAGTGTCTTAGTGGTATGTGAAGTTTCTACACATAACAATAGTAGAAGCTCAACATGTTATTTGTCTAATGATATATATAATAATACATCCTATCGGTCAACACATTTGAATATTAAGCTAATTTTGATGGTTACAAATGTCATTAAAACCTCTACACTAAATAATACACTTCCTTATAATATTGTAGCTTCGACTATGTATTATTAGTTCATTAACCTGATTTATGTGCACACTCGAACTTGTTTGATTTAAGAAATCCATACATCCATTGAGATCTCCATGTCAACAATTTTTTTAATTCATCCCTAATTACTCACATCAACTGATTTTGACCTCTTATTAACATTGACCTAATTGATAGAAAAATCGGTCATACCATTAGTCAAATATTTACATTCCTAACCATGCAATAGATGGTGTTTTTTTTTGCCAAAAAAAGATTTCAAAGTGTCTAGAACCACCATTTTAACGGACTTGAATGATTCATTAAGACATTTAGTTATCTCGATTGGTCATTTAAATGGTATGATCAAACTTACGTGAATAAAGGCAAAGAATAATTAAGCTATGTATGATGGAACTGGGGGTGTAAGGGAGTTATGCTGACCCATGAGCCAGCTCGAGTTCGACTCAATAATTGACTTGTGAACTAAGCTCGACAAGCTAACAAGCCAAGTTCAAGCCAGCCCCGGCTCTACTCGTTAGCATAGGAGCTGGCTCTTTTAAAAAAATATTGATATAAAATATGGTCAAAATATATAAAATTTCAATATTTTATCTTTAAGGTATTAAAAAAATAAAAAAAATTAATATTGAGTATTATATATTAGATAATTTCTTATTATTTGTCACCTAATTGTTCATTTTCATTGACTTATTATTATAAATATAGCATAAATTAATATCAATTTCTCTCCTTATAATAAACAAGTCGCTCGCGAGCCGGCTCGAACTTATAGGCTTAAGCTCGAGCTCGAGCTCGAACCTGATAAAACTAATCAAGCTCCATCTCAAGTCGAGCGTGACTTGAGCTCGACTCAACTCATTTTCACCCCTGGATGGAACTTCCCTATAAGCGAAGATAACTAAGTTGAATGATTTGAACAAAATTAGTTATAAATTGGCTCTCTACAAGCATAGAGCTACTATGGAAACGCAGGGCATACAACAAAGGCAAACAAATAAGAAAAATGAGGTGGAGAACTTCAGTGCGACAACTCTCACTAGGATAAGTTAAGCATATGCGTTCGAAAAAGATTGGACCAAAATAGCTTGTGCCAAATAACCGCGAATGAATGCCTACGAAAGCTATCAATAACCGGAGATTCAGGTGTGTTGGCCTGTTATGGGCTCCAGATTGCTCCAAAGGGGATGTATCCCATTTTGTTAATTACATATTGGAGGTTGGCAAAAAATACTCTTGGTCCAATGATTTTTGCTTATATTTAAAATGACAGCTAGCACGGCGCTATCAAATGACAGTTATTTTGCAGGTGAATGCTCTGATGCTTTCAAATCTCCTGCCAAGTCACGGGGACAGAGAATGAGGCTCCCACAGTCCTACATGAGCAAGAAACTCATTGTCATACAGAGCATATGAAATAACCATATCATCTTGACGAGTTGTCGTGATACATCAAAGCACATTTAGCTCATAAAGGAAAATGACAAATCACCATATCTCAAACGGACCTCAACTCATCGACAATTGAGCCGTCAAGATGATATCAACGACAACAAGAGGAGTGACAGAGCTCACAGTGTTTAGTCAAAGAAATGAAGGACTAACCCCTAAATGGTACAAATAGCTAGGTCAGAGTACCATAGACCCGACATCTGAAGTTACTATGACATTTAGTCCACTTAGTCGTGAATGTAGTTAACCCAACACGTCCAGAGATCTACGATCAGCAATCCGTAAATTACATCGTCCACAGGAACCTCGGTAGCCATAAGATCAAATGAACAAAACTCTATCCTATAACTATCAATTTGAGCTCTAAGAGGCAGGACTTATACCCGTCGAAGTAGTGAGGGTGTCGCTTTAAAGATGAGAAAGGGGAAGTTCAACTATAAAACTAGAAATGCTTTTGATAAAAAAATTACACTCCTTTTGGGTCAGTGAGCCTCTTAATGATTTAAGCGCACTAGGTAACCACCTAAGTAGAAATCTATGTTGGGACAGTCAGGTCGAAGAAGCATGGGGGCTTCTTTTCGGGACATGCAAATGATGCAGTTAGCTAATATGTCATAGTGTGGAGGCCTATTGATTATGACTTGGGCGAGAGCTATGCCATGCAACATATTTAAATTTTAGCTTGAAGACTGTGTAGGAAAGTAAATGCAGATTTTTGAAAATCCTTGCAATTTTAATTCTAAAATTTTAATTATATCAATATCTCATTATTAGGATTTAGAGTAAAAAATTTTTAATTTTAAGTCCCATAATGAGTATAGTTATAATTTTCATAGCATCTCAGATAAACCAGAAATAAATAGGCAAAATAATCCAAGCATACAAACATGCAATAGAAAGTAAAACACTAAAAAATATATAAGAAAGGCCAATATCACTGAGACGACGACATCGTTGGGATCATCTTTTGATGTCACGAGTGTAGAGTGTCCATTTGCATGATTCGAGATGGTCCATGGTTCGTCCGTAATATCCTATAGCTCAAGACACCCACCCGGGACTCTCTAGCACTTATTTGGGGCAAGGAGCTAGGACTGGCAGCGATTTAGACTTCCTTGAGAGAACCTGCTTCTGAGAAGGTCATGCTGGTGTTTATAAGTCACCACACATTTGTCCGAAGCCTGTCATGGTGAGGGAAGTCAAGTAATCCTCCTACACGCGCTACAGAAAAGTTAGAGTTCGGGACACCCTACCCCCGTTGTGGCTTAAGACAATCATTGTCAATGATTTCCCCCAACGACTAACAGACTCAAATACTCAATTTTGAAGTTATGGGATTAAATTTCACTCATATAGAGTCTCCCTGGCTTACAGATTAAGAAAATCCTTCATCGGGCATTTCAGTTGAAAATCAAGGTTTCGGGCTAGACCGTCACCTGGGTGCCAACGATTTCCAGTTCCTCACTTCTGCCTCGACCGACCCCCCAACTGGGTTGGCCTCACTGTCCCCTCGATCGGCAGCCCTGTCCCTCTCGGCATGACTTCTGCCTCGACTCGGTCTGAAACACTTGTGCCCTGATAGCCCGCCTAGCCCGATCGGTAACACTTGCGCCTCGACTTACCACCCCGACTTCTTGGAGCCACCTTTGCCGCCGCCCCTCCACCCCCCACCCCCCATTGGCTGGTATCTATTGTTAGATGGATCTATGAAGTCGCCAAGAAAAATTTCCAATTTATCTCTTTTCCTCTTCTTAAAGTTCATATATTTTTATAACCTCTTATTCTTCAATCACAATAAATAGGAATACACTTTAGTATGATTGATGGATTTAACAACAAGATCCTCACCACATATTTTAACCGGCAAATTCAACAACTAACTCTTTATCCCTCATTCTTATGTCATAATCTACATCTTTAATCCATTTATACTAAAAATTTATCAGATCATCCAACCAATGCTCCAAACCTAGTTAATTATTCTCCGTATTTAGAACAATGAATGTTCTAATTTGTATAAAAATAAAAAGATCCAAAATACTTTATTATTTATCCTAATAAAGAGACACAATTAAGCAAAAAAGGCATTTACATGAATATAAGGGATACCAATACATTGGAACTCCTCATTGAGGCTTTTCACCACCAAATCTTTTCCATCTTAAATGGAAGTGAACATATACCTTATCAAACAACAAATATTGTAATCAAGTGTTTCTATAATAGAAGATGTATCCAAAACTATAAATACTACACTAAATATATAAATATAAAGATCATTGTGTCATCATAACACTTGTTAAACACTTTGTCTAGTAGAAGAGACCCATTAGTATGTTAATTACAAAGGCTCTTTATCAAAATATGATAAACTATATTTTGTATTTATACGCTAATTAGATAATGTTTATATTTTTATATACATAAGGGGTCAATCAAACATATGTTATACTTATTCACCCCTATTTTTAAGAATGATGATAGTTGCACTTAAATCATCTAGGAAGTAGAATACACACTGTACCACTGAGGTGTTTACATCACTTGAAATATATCATCTCATCATCTTAGAAAAGTGGAATACAAATTTTCATGCATTGGTATATGATACCAAGCTGTTATAAGTGCAAATATTAAACTTTAGGTATTATATCTGTAAATACATACAAATTATACATACAGACCGCCCAAAACTTTCTATTTACAAATCAACCGCTCATTATGTTCTATTTTTTAAATCATCAGTCAAATATTAAAATTCACTGTAAAATCCCAACCCGTACTTTTCATTTTTATCAAATTCTCAATAGTTTTTTACCCTGACAAGCATAAATACATCAATTCTGTAGTTCAAAAAAATCACCTAGGAAATCAATTTGTAAATATCAATGTTTAAGATTATTTGTATGTACTTATCCCTATCAAAAACTATAATTTTAATCCATTATTAATAAATTATAAATGCGACCTTTNGAAGCTCCGCTTTTGATCAAAATCGATAGTCCACTTTAGGATTTTCATAAAACGGTTGTCAATCTTGATTAACTTACGAGAAAAAATACGAGTGTAATCCGCATCATGAGATAACTGAATAAGTATATGTCGGTCATCAAGTAAGTCAATATTTTAACTATCCAATAGTTTCATAGCAACAAAATCTTTCCGAATGATCTCAAGTTTTGAGTGACCATAAAGGAATTTCCCCACTAGAGCAAAACGCAAAGAAGACGCAAGAGTATTGGTTTCAACCTCAGAGAGAAAAATGCCAGATTTTCTATTTTTTTTACCAAGCTTTTTAATGAAAGTGTCATCACCACCACCTTCAAGAGTCTCGTGGAAGGATTGTGAAACATTGCAGGACTTACCGATGGGGCTGTCAATTTGGCTCGTTGTTCGTGAACAGCTCGTGTTCGGCTCGTCAAGCAGCTCGTGTTTGGCTTGTTCGTTAAGCCTAACGA
>JXCR01081355.1:287887-323533 GCA_002079205.1 Phalaenopsis hybrid cultivar
GAGCCAATTTCGAGCTGAACACGAGCCGAACACGAACACGAATATTTATTCGAGCCGAACACGAACACATTGTTCACAAGCCGATTTCGAACACGAGCCGATTTCGAACATGAGCTATTTCGAACGAGCCGAACACGAGCCAAGCCTGAGCTCGCTCAAGCTCGGCTCGTTTACAGTCCTACTTACCGATACCAAAACCAGACTCTGAACCTGAAAGAGGGGCACAAGTAGGATTAGGAAAGTCGCTGGCAAGGGCAATGACATAGGAACGGAGCGTCGAGACCATCTCCACAGGCAAGATGACCACGGTCAGATTTTGGATCGGCTTGGCGAGGCGATGCAAGCAGACTTCGGGCTCATCAAACTGCGAGACGATGTGGTCTGTCAGGCAGGAAGGCGAATGCGAGCAGACAGGCGATGCGAGCAGACTTTGGAAGCGTCGAACTGCGAGACAAAACTGTCTGTCGGGCAGGAAAACGAATGCGAGCAGACAGGCGCGTCATCGGTTTGGAGACGATGTGCGAAAAGGAAGACGTCGTCGCCGTCTTCAGGTAAGAGCAGCAGTCAGACGCCGTCGGGTTGCGTCGTCAACTGAGAGAAAAGATTTGCGAGTGTACGTGAAATCGTCATCGTGGGAGATGACAAAGAAAAGGAGTGAAGCCGATAGTTTCAACGTTGGGAATTGTCATCGGGCGAAACCCTAATAGAGTCCGCTGTTGATGCCACGCCATCATATACATCTCAAGGAAGACAGACGGGAAGGGGTCGCCTCGTTTCCTCCTTTCGTTTTCCTACTCGACAGCTCGACTACACCGAGTCTCTTCGGTTCCTGACCTGCCCTCTGACCGACTTGGCAGGGCCTCTAAGTTGTGATGGAGCTTCCTTCTTCTTCAGTTGAACCTGATAAAGTCTCTTTTGTCCACGTGGTGGGTAATTCTCAAGTGGAAACAACGGTTGTCTTCCCCTCAAGTTATAAGGAATATTGTGATGGTACAGGTTACTGTCAATTTATTAAGAATGCAAGCAGAAGAAGTAAGAAAACAACACTTTTTTTCTCGAAGTTAGAAATTTCAACCCTGACTAAAAAATTTAAGTTTGTTCTTATTGAAAAACTTCAGTTGGGGCACATGGAAGTTATCAGGAAAAATTTTGATGATCTCAAATTAGCAGGAAAGTAGAAAGAGGGGCTCATGGATGAGAGACATGTATTGGTTCAATTAACCGTGATTGAAAACTACACTCGGATTTTCTCCAAAAAATATCTCAGCATTGTTGGTAAATCAATGAACCTACTCAAGTGGTTTCCTGATTTTAACCCTAATCATGAACCTCTTACTGTATCGGTATGGTTCAGTCTAACAGGTCTCAAGCTACATTTTTTTCATCATCAGGTTTTTTACTCTATTGGGGTCATACTAGGGGACCCTATGAAGCTAGATCTACCGACTTTCAACCTAACAAGACCTTCTGTGGACAGAATACTTGTGGAAAGAGATATTACTTTACCTGATATTCTAGAAGTTTGATTGGGCACAACTCATAAAAGATATTGGCAACAAATCGTCATGGAGAATAGACCGCCTTACTATTCTCATTGTAAGATGTTTGGGCATACACTTGATAAATGTCATAAGTTTCATCCCCTAATTTGATATCTAAAGATCAAGTAAAAAAGGATGGATCTAATCCCACTACTCTGGACATATTTGTTCCATCTAGAGAGAAAACTACCACAAAACAGGTTTTGGATATCGCTAAAAATCAGTCACCTACCATCCCTGCTGAAAACTACCACAAAACAGGTTTTGGATATCGCTAAAGATCAGTCACCTACCATCCCTGCTGAGAAGGTGCAAACCGATCCTTTACCCAACATCGCAGTTCCTGATGAAGAACATCATACTACATGTACAGATCCAAAAGTGCTTATATCACTTACTGTTATTGAAGAATACTCACTTACATGCCAAAACACTCGAGAGTGTTTCTTTGATTCAATCAAAGATCAATTGGTACAACAAGCGGTTATTTCTAATGTTCAACATCCTACACATGTCTGACACACTTTAAATCAATCCACTAATCAGCGAGTCAATCTTCAGATGAAGAATGACAAGTCTATTCCAGGAGGAAAAAGATGACTGGAGGCCGACTCGAGCTTGGAAACTTATTCGATGATACTTTGGTCGCTACTGGCAATGACACTCATCTTACTAATTTATTATCTAGCTCCTTTTCTAGAACTAGAGGCAGAGTCAGAGTAAAATTGGGTCGCTCTCTAGCTAACTGATACTACATTTTTTTGGCATTTTTTGTTTTTTTTTAAGTCTCTTGTATTTTCTCTTTTCTTTGGAACCTTTTGTATGTGATGGTTACCGTGGGGGAAGGGTGTCTTGTTTGGGCCCTTCCACACAATCTTTATGTATCATTATTTCCTTCTAATATATTAGCCTTTGGGTTTTCTCGAAAAAAAATGTATATACATACATACATATATATACATACATACATATATATACATACATACATATATATATATACATACATATATATATACATATATATATATATATATATATATATTTCGAGAATGTGTGTGTGTGTGTGTGACATTTGATTAATTAACTTAATTCAAATGTGAAGATTTATCTTATAAGTTTTTTTGGATCAATCTCCTCTCTCACTGGCACGTTCCTCCAACCTTTCCTTCAAATATGAAATCACTATTTGTTAAGAAACTTGATTTCAATAGAACTTTCCAATGATATTATTATTAATTACACACTTTCAACACACATATTTCAAATTTAGAACTTTCAAATATATATTATTAATTATTTAATTAAAAAGTTTACTTACATTTTAAGTACTCGGTCGGTTGTCCTTCCAACACGCACGCGAGCGAGCTTCTTCCCCCTTCAACAAAGCTGACAATTCTTCTTCCTCCTCTATGCTTTCAATCGTGACTCTATAGCATTGAAGCCACCTCCCTCTTCTGCATGTGAAGACGACACAACAACCATTCTTCCTCTTCAATCTCGACTCAACCCGCAAGCACTTGTTGCTTCCTTCCTGCAGAAGTTGCTCGGCGCCGAAAGTTGCTTCCTCCTTTGATCTCTGCACGCGAACACTGCACAAAGGTTTCTTCTTCCTTCCTTCCTCTCCTTCTTCCTTCCTTCCTCTCCTTCGCTTCCTTCACTAGTCCGTGCCTAGTCGCTCGACTTTTTCCAATGCACACAGCAGAGATTTCCTCACTCGATCTCTTCGCTCTCCCTCTCGTTCGCTTATCTGTTTCAAATGAAGGAAACGGTGAAAGAGTCATGCGCTAATATTTTTGTGAGAGGGTGCATCTACTCTAACGCCTGCACCCTTTTTTTATTTTTATTATGCTTTTATTTAAAATTCAGTTATTACACATACATGTGTGTGCCTATATATATTCTATTATCATGAAGAAAAAAATTGTATTTGCTCATTTCAAGTTTTCTCCACAAGCATTAATATGGTAGACTAGAATCCAGTGTGAAAAGTATGATCGGTTAACCATGACATTTCAAGAGTTTAAAGCCTTAAAAGCTCAATTCTATCCCAACTAGCACAAAGACGTAAAGCGGAGCTTATGACAAATTTGGAATGAATCTAATATGCAAAACGTACAAGAGCATATGATGGAATTTAGAAAGCCAAAAAACTACTTCAAATTTTTTGTTGAATGCAAATCCACATAGAATGTATATGTAGTAAAACTTCATCAAAGCTTCACATAGAGTTGAAATATCATTCAATTGCTTATGTCCCTAAAGCTAGCATCAAAGCCATTCCACTCAAGGGGATAAAAAAAGTCTCTTTCCATTGGACAAAAAACCCATCCTGCAAATGTAAAAGGGGAGAAAGAAGGTTCAAACATAGAGTTGCATGACACCAAACCACCATGTTATTATTGCAAAAAATGAAGGAATTAATTTAAGAATTGTTGAAATTTATATCCAACGATGAAAAGAATATGAAAAAAAAAATTCGTTGCTATTACTGAAAAACGTGTAATTGAAGTAGGAGTAACAAAGGTTGATGCTACATTGACCTTGATATTAAGTGAACTTACCAATAAGGAAGCAAGGGAGGATTTTTTTTTCATCTCAAGTACAAGGTAAAATCTAAACTCATTAATGTTATTTTCGACCCAAGTAGTGGAAAATAACCATACCTCTAAAGCCTGCATTAAGAAACTTGATGATGATGGTTGTCCTATTTGAACTCGCATTCGAAGTCAACAATATGATTGATTAAATATTTTCCTTATAAATGGGACCTTAGAGCTAAGTTGAGAACAATGTTGAATGACTAAAATAGCGATTATTAAATTTATCATCGCTCTCTTTCTCTCTCACATCTTATAAAAAAGTTGATAGAATGCACGAACATCAAACTAGTTGATTCCAATAATGGATCAATAGCCATCTTCCTAATGAAAAGCATAAGAAATATCATAGTATGCATCAAAGGAACAAAAATTGAATTATCCCAATCAACTCCAAAGCCATTAGTTGTACGGAGGGGGGGTGCATGAGATAGAAGAAAAGGAGCTCCCTTTTGTAAGAGCAAATAACATAAAATGGCGAGCAGTCAAAACAAGGGGCAGTCCAGGTGAGAGAAGGGGCAAATTCAAATAGAGGGAATCAATGAAACACTATCCAAAATTAACATTGATCATTTTTTCGTCCTTAGTTTTAATGATTTGCACCCTATTAGAGGGAAAAAAAATTCCCTTAATTTAAGTTATGGCTATCTTCATCTAGTTATTTTAATGATAAAAAGAAGAAAATAAGGAGGTGGTAGTTTAACATGAGGGAATAGTTGATGTGGAGCAAACCAAGGAAACTATCTAACTTTCACTCAGCCATTTTCACATCACCCACACTAAGAGAGATCAAAGAGAATATTCCCTTAAGTTATGGTTACTTCATTTCTTTCTTTAAACACTAAAGTAAGTATGTGGCTTAACCATTAGCTGATTATGTGGCCATCCATAATTTACATGCATGTTGGCTAAGTTGGTGCATTTATTATGAATTGTAGATAGAAACAGATCAACTCCTACTTTTTATAACAAGCCAAATGTAACAATTAAGCTGAAGTGATCAAATTTAATTCATCATCAATCTATTGCTCTCCCTTTTAAGGGTTTTCAACAAATCATTGAAGTCTGAGCATCTCCCTTCTGCACTGAGTATGTATTCCAAAGCACCATCCAGACCCTATAACATGGGTTTCAAAGCAAGCTGCTCGCACCTTCATCATCTCCCCTCTCAGATAGACTAAGGAAGAATGCCATCATATTTCATGTCTCTCTATAAAGCCAAATTTGTTGATCTAGTTATTTCTGATACAATCCGGAGCAAAAATCGACACAATTCTCCACAGAAATTAAGGCAAAATAAATTTCTTAATTCAATAATTCAAACAACTCAATGAGAATACAAAGATAAATACCTACGATTCAAGAGGTAGATGATCTCTCCCAATTCCTACAATTCGAGAGGTAGGAAATCTCTCTTAAAACCTAAACCAAAGACTCACAACCCAATCTCATGCATATAACTAACCTTAGACATAACAAGTCTATTTATACCCCACAATAATAATAATAAAAGACTAAATTTTCCTTTGGCATACAAAAAATAAATTTCTTTTAGGCTAGACGCCCTCGCAACAATGATCCCCTCCCCCCCACAAAGACACCTTGTCCTCAATGTGGGAAAAAAAGAGTGTTCCTCCTCCCCCAAAACTGTCTCTATTTCTTCATTCTCTGCTTCCTAGTCATGCACTATGAGAATTTGTAATCTTCAAGTCTTGCAACGGTGTCCTGGGATAAACTTCTCATCACACCAAAAACAACCCCTCGGCTCGCTTCTCCTGAATCTCTCTCTATGTAAGGCACTTGAACGTTGCTCCCAACCGTGGTTCATCATTCGTGTCCCGTGCAGCCTTCCTCTGGACTTCCACTATCTAAACTTTCGACATTGTTGTCGTTATAGCAATTCCGTACAACACTACATCTACGTTGCTTCTATCAGCTTTCTTCATCCGGTTCTTGTCTTCCACTATCTTGGCTAGCTCCATCATCTCCCTCGATTCCCATGGTCTTAGCAATCGAAGTGCTGCCTGTAAGTCGGGCTTTAAGCTCTTCATAAAATTCCCCTCTAGTCCTATTCCAAAAATCCCTCACAGCCGTCCCGACAATAGTTCAAATCTCTCCCTATATTCCATGATTGTTCCCTCCTAAGTCAAAACATAGAATTGCTCGTGTAGGTCTCCTTCCAAAATGGCTCGTAAACGTTCCACTAAGAAATCCTTAAATTCATCCCACGAACGAATCGGCTATCTAGCCTAGCTCCACTGAAACCAAACTAAGAATTTTCCCTCCAAACACAATCCTACCGCTATGAGTTTCTCCTGCCCATCTGGCCCATTAACTGCAAAATATCACTCTGCCCAGTTCACCCACCTGTGCGCGCCTTCCCCCATAATCGACATCTTCAACTTCCAAACTCTAACATCTACGCCCCAACTTGCTCTTCCTCCGTTGTTTCCCTCCATGTATCGAAAGTAAAACTATCCCTTCAATCGTAGCCATATCCCCTCCCTGCTTCTTTCACTTCTTCTTCGCGCTCCTGCATATCTCTAATATAATCCTTCTTCATATTTCGGCCCAACCGTTTCCATCAAAAATCTCTAATCTAATAGGAGCCCTGAGAGGAGGTTTGTGATAATGGGTTTGCTCCTCATGCTTCTCACCTTTGATCCATTTTTCTTTCGAACTTGCAACAAATTCTCCAATCAATACTTTTTTGTTAGAGTTTGCAAATTGAGTTGTCAGAGGATTCCTAAATTGCATCTCAATGAGCCTCTTTAGCATCTCTCGAATTTCCCCCATGCTCTCAAATTGATCCTCCAGTTGGTTCTCCATAGAAGAGAACCTCTCATCTATGGTGGCAAAATTTTCTTCCATCCCAAATTTTATTTTATTCATCTCTTCCTCCAATTTCTTCTCTAGGTCATCTACTTTCTTTGTTGTCATTACACCCATAAAACTTTTAGATCACAAAAGACAGAATCCTCAGTACGCTGAAATGTCATCAATGATTTCCACATAGCATAAATCACAATGTCCAATGCTGCAAAACTACGATCTAGCAACGGAATCTGAAGAAATAGTGTTCCGAGGCAATCCACTAAAAATTTCCAAATTTTCGAGTTCACACTGTAAAAAAGGATGGGTTTGATCACTCTGTACATCGCAATATCGTCGTTGATTACCACTGTCAGCACCCTGCAAACCCTGATTCGCGTACTTAGTCGCTTTCCTTTGCGTCAAAGTCGGGTGCTGCGATCACAAAGAGGCGACTTAAAGATGTGATCCTATCCCACGTGATGATTACTTTGCGTTGTCTCCTTCCCAACGAGCTCTGACCCTCTGTGATTCCGGTGCAGCCTTCCCAGGTAGTTCTAATTGTGACTCAATCGCATAGATGATGTTGGAGGAGAGAAAAATGGAATTTTTGGGTTTTTTTGCGCCGCTTGCCAGTCGTTGCCTTCCCAGCTAGTTCTGCTCACGATTGTAATGAAGGATTAGGCCAGGAAAGCGAGAACTGATCTCGTCATTGCTGCGTGTGATAGAGAAAGGCGAGAAAGATGCAAGTTTCGAGCCTCGGTTAGCCACGGTCCTTGGCATCGGAGCCTTCCCGGTTACAGTATCACCAACGACTTGATCCCGTCCAGCTTCCAAGTAGCGGTCGCTCTGTACGCAACGATCCTTTCTCGCGAACTCAACAAAAAAGGCGACAAGAAATCTTGGCTGCAACAATCGAGTGGTTAATTTTCCATAATTTGAAAGGTCTGATACAAATTTGATACGAAAAAATCGACACGATTCTCAATAGAAATTAGGGCAAAACAGATTTCTTATTTCAATAATTAAAATAACTCAATGAAAATACAATAATAACCACCTGCAATTTGAGACATAGGCTACCTTTCCCAATTCCTACAAATTGAAATGTAGGAAATCAGACTCACAACTCAATCTCATGCATAAAACTAACCCTAGACATAACAAGTCTATTTATACTTAACAACAACAATAATAAAAAACTAAATTGCCCATAGGCATACAAAAGACAAATTTGCCCATAAGCTAGGAGCTCTTGTAACAATTTCCTACTGATTTCATAAAGATTTTCATACCCAATTTCATATTAATGCATACATTAGTGTCACGACCCGGCCTGTGACTTTGAATTTTCAATGCGGGACCAGACGATTGGAAAGTGAAATTCAAATTTAATTTTGTTTTTTTAACACTAACAATTAATCATTCAAATAATCAAAATATCAGCTAACAAATAGAATTTATATTAACTTAAAAAAACAATTACAAATGAATTTACCTTCATCAATGTTTATCATGTACTCTATGCACATCCTCTCTTTTTTCACTCCAATTAACAAGATATTTGATTTTGTATGAAAGACTAAATCATTGACATCAGCATAGGAATCAAGCTGGAAGATTTATCTAGATAGTACATCAATCTCGTTAATCTTGAGTGTCATGCATTAAAACATGATCAGAAGCTCCAAAAAAAGGCTAAAATGCTTCAGGGAGAATCTTAAAAATTGGTTCAATTAAGTTTAGCAGAAAATAAATCCAAAAGGAAATGTTATCACCGTAATAAAAAAGTATAAGTTCAAAATTAGAACTCTAAGGGCCCGTTTGGGGCAACTTATAAGTGCGGGGGCGTTTTTGAAATCGTCGCGGTACCGTTTGGATCGCACGTTTTGCCTACTTATCCGAAACCGCGGTTGGATTTTTATACTAAACGCAGGCCGCGGTCGAACCCTGCAGTCGAGCGCGGGCCGTGTTTCAGGATAAGCTGCTTATCATAAAACGCACAAGCTGCCCCAAACACACCCTAATTCTTCTAATTAGGGACGATAAAACCAATCAAGTTGTCATTTGCCAAAAAGACAATCAAATGATGCATCACATAGTGCATTATGCTACTTGATGCATGTTTAACAAAAAGCAAGATGGGCCATATGTTCTAACAATGCTCTTCCATGTCCGATTCATCACACCAATTAAACTATATCACTTTTGGTAAATCAACATTTTTTGGCTGAAATGACATAAAGCAAAAAATATATATATATCCAATGGCGGCAACATGTATTTGAAAAATGGCACACCATTATAGCATCCATCATAAGGTTTTAACAAGATTTTAGTTGGCCAAAAAGAGAGGTTGAAGGAATTTGTTCAAATAGTAGGAGCCTTCATGGGCCGATTGGGTCCATTAAGTGTTGATTACATGTATCGAGAATGTAGGGTCCAACCAATGGATGTATCAAGAGCCTGCTCACCCATCCTTGTTAATCCATCATCATCATTGCTTTGTTTCACTTATGTTGGGTCGCTCACCCATCCTTGTTAGGAATTTGTTCAAATAGTAGGTGTCAATTCTATCTTTTTGTAAACCTTCTTGCAAAATTTTTTACCCGTTATACATCGGGGCTACCTTTAGTCCTTCTAGTCCTTCCACGTTATCATCCATATCCATCTATTATATTTAAATCAATGCATCTTTATCCTTTATTGTGGGTCCAAACCATATAAGTCCCCGCATCCATCTTAACAATCTAGTTTTTGTCAAGTGCGACTTGATGACCACTAATTTATTTACAACCTAACACTTGAACCTACGTAAATAATTCATGTAAAGACAATTTCACAAAAAAAAAAAAAATCTCTTACCACTGATTCTCCAGAATGCTATCTTATATCAAAATATGCCTAGGACATTCTCCACCTTTTTCAATTCATCCACTCCATCACACAAAACAAAGCCCATTCCCATATCAGCCTCAATCAAATCAAACAAATCTATTTTAAATATGCTTGCGCTTCTACCAATAAGAATTTTACAAAATTAATATGATTGCGTGTGCACAAACATTAACTAGCAAGAGCATCTTTTGCATAGCGGTTATCTTGAGTATTGCCTCAAAAAGCATCCAGCAATTCATGTTGCTTATTTTAGGGTGTCAAAGTCATGTAGTATGGTTGACATATAGAGAGCAAGAATCAGATTGATGCATAAAGTAAAAAAGCCCATCAATAAGAGTTTCAAGCAGAAAAGAGTAATACCTTTTAAGGGCATTTACATACATATCATTCAATTCCTATATATTTACTTATCTGACACCTAAACTTTTCTTTTTTACATTTATGTCATCCAATTCTTTCATATAACAACAAAATTACCACCATTTTAACTTTTAAAGAGTGGAATAAACCTTTTTATGCACGGTAAAGGTAACATGTATGTAAGAATTGAAGCTTAGTTGTTAGATATGTAAATACATAGGAGGAATCTAATGGTCTGCATGTAAATCTTCCTACCTTTTATTGGATCCTCAGAAGAATACCACTCTGCCCAAGGACAATCAGAATCCCACTGACTCTTAATATGATTATCCTCAACTGCATCTCCTTTTCTTTGTTTGTTAATGTTATCCTGACCCTCATCATTATCATCAGCATACGGAGGAGTTCTATAAGTCAGTCTCATTGTAGAACGAACACTGAAACAATTCGTCGAGAAATCGACAGCAGTTAAGGCCTGAGGAAAAAAAAATACAGAACATTTAGAATTTGTAAGCTACTCTAGAAGCTATACTAATAGTCATGTAAAAGTAAGGCTTGAACCTTTTATATTTTGATTAAGATATTCTTATGTAAGGGGAGTAGGGTACCATAGAAGAGATTATTCTTAGTAATTTTAAAATACTTTTTTACATTTATCCTTATTAGCCAAAAATATTTCTACCTCAATCATCATGATGAAATTAAGTTACAGAATTTATCAAANAACATTAGAAGAGTTATTCTCAGTAATTTTAAAATACTTTTTTAAATTTATCCTTATTAGCCAAAAATATTTCTACCTCAATCATCATGATGAAATTAAGTTACAGAATTTATCATATTATCTTATTTACAAATTAATAAAATAAGGAAAAAATAATTACTGGCAAATTTTCAAGTATTTTCCATATTTATTCTCACGACATTCTTTTGGCATTTTATAAACCTTATGAAAATTGATAACTTTTAATTGTGACTTTTCTTTGTCGAAGTTCACTTCTATGATAAAATTGTAAACAAGATGAAAGAAAGAAAAAGAAAAAAAAGATAATATATTGTTTTATAATAAGAAACAAAACTTTTACATTTTCAAAACTTTTGTAGTGATATAATTGAGAAGTTAGGGGGTTAATATGCATAAGGTGTATATCTCTTTTCCATATGACTAACAAAGATCAAAATATATACAAGCTAATCAAAGCATGAGACTCCAAGAGAAAAGCCAACATGCATGAAACCATCTCAGGAAAGTAGCACTAATACAAAAACTTCTAAACTGNGTTTTAATTGTGACTTTTCTTTGTCGAAGTTCACTTCTATGATAAAATTGTAAACAATATGAAAGAAAGAAAAAGAAAAAAAAATGATTATATATTGTTTTATAATAAGAAACAAAACTTTTACATTTGCTAAACTTTTGTAGTGATATAATTAAGATCTATTTTCCATATGAATAACAAAGATCAAAATATATACAAGCTAATCAAAGCATGACACTCCAAGAGAAAAGCCAACATGCATGAAACCATCTCAGGAAAGTAGCACTAATACAAAAACTTCTAAATTGTTTCTACAAAAGAAAAAAGCCTGCATCCCCTCCTCACAAATGAGGGGATCTAAAATAACAAAAATACACAAAATAACTTTTCCAATAAGCCTTACAAATTTTGNAATATCAGCCCCAATCAAATCAAACAAATCTATTTTAAATATGCTTGCGATTCGACCAATAAGAATTTTACAAAATTAATATGATTGCGTGTGCCCAAACATTAACTAGCAAGAGCATCTTTTGCATAGCGGTTATCTTGAGTATTGCCACAAAAAGCATCCAGCAATTCATGTTGCTTATTTTAGGGTGTCAAAGTCATGTAGTATGGTTGACATATAGAGAGCAAGAATCAGATTGATGCATAAAGTAAAAAAGCCCATCAATAAGAGTTTCAAGCAGAAAAGAGTAATACCTTTTAAGGGCATTTACATACATATCATTCAATTCCTATATATTTACTTATCTGACACCTAAACTTTTCTTTTTTACATTTATGTCAACCAAATCTTTCATATAACAACAAAATTACCACCATTTTAACTTTTAAAGAGTGGAATACACCTTTTTATGCACGGTAAAGGTAACATGTACGTAAGAATTGAAGCTTAGTTGTTAGACATGTAAATACATAGGAGGAATCTAATGGTCTGCATGTAAATCTTCCTACCTTTTATTGGATCCTCAGAAGAATACCACTCTGCCCAAGGACAATCAGAATCCCACTGACTCTTAATATGATTATCCTCAACTGCATCTCCTTTTCTTTGTTTGTTAATGTTATCCTGACCCTCATCATTATCATCAGCATACGGAGGAGTTCTATAACTCAGTCTCATTGTAGAACGAACACTGAAACAATTCGTCGAGAAATCGACAGCAGTTAAGGCCTGAGGAAAAAAAAATACAGAACATTTAGAATTTGTAAGCTACTCTAGAAGCTATACTAATAGTCATGTAAAAGTAAGGCTTGAACCTTTTATATTTTGATTAAGATATTCTTATGTAAGGGGAGTAGGGTACCATAGAAGAGATTATTCTTAGTAATTTTAAAATACTTTTTTACATTTATCCTTATTAGCCAAAAATATTTCTACCTCAATCATCATGATGAAATTAAGTTACAGAATTTATCAAATTATCTTATTTATAAATTAATAAAATAAGGAAAAAATAATTACTGGCAAATTTTCAAGTATTTTCCATATTTATTCTCACGACATTCTTTTGGCATTTTATAAACCTTATGAAAATTGATAAGTTTTAATTGTGACTTTTCTTTGTCGAAGTTCACTTCTATGATAAAATTGTAAACAATATGAAAGAAAGAAAAAGAAAAAAAAATGATTATATATTGTTTTATAATAAGAAACAAAACTTTTACATTTGCTAAACTTTTGTAGTGATATAATTAAGATCTATTTTCCATATGAATAACAAAGATCAAAATATATACAAGCTAATCAAAGCATGACACTCCAAGAGAAAAGCCAACATGCATGAAACCATCTCAGGAAAGTAGCACTAATACAAAAACTTCTAAATTGTTTCTACAAAAGAAAAAAGCCTGCATCCCTCACAAATGTGGGGATCTAAAATAACAAAAATACACAAAATAACTTTTCCAATAAGCCTTACAAATTTTGAGACAAATAGCTCGTACAGCCCCTCCAAGTGCAAAAGCCTAACGGGAACTTGGCTGCCAATTCTGTCAGAGTTGAATCTTCGAGTAAAGGTTGTACTCATGTTCTGAATTCCTATATATGCCTTTCGAGAAGGATCATGCACCGGAACAAATGCAGGCCAGTTACTGAAATATAAAAAGAGGGAACTTCACATACGTAGCACACAAATCTTATGTATTTACATATCCCACATCTAAACTTTAGTACTTTGGCGCTTTAACCTGCATGAAAATGTTTATTTGGAAATAGTGTTATTTTTTATATGACATTAAATATTTGAGTGCTATATGTGTAAATATGAAGGTTTAAAAATGAGATACGTAAATACATAAGAATTGTGTGCTTTAAAAGTGCAACATATGTAAATGCCCCAAAAAAAAGACAATTAAAGAAACTGTTCCCTTATGAAGCCAATCATTCTGGTCAAATGATCTAAAAAGAAAAAACTAAATGCCCATTGGTTTTAGAATCAATTGCTATAACTATATTTAAGAGCATTCATAGAAAAGGGAACTGAACAAGATAGCTGCGGTGAAGATACCTAAACATTCTCATGAAACATGAGCGTATAAATTTCATATCGATCAAGACCTCCGATGTATCAGAATCTGAACTTCAACAAGGCATCCAATAAATTTCAGGATACCAAAAGAGAAATTTGATTTCATAGGCCCCGAAATAATGAAAATTGAAGAAATATGTATGTTGTCTATTTTCTTAGAGAAACGTGCATGAAAATTCAAATTGAACCACAATACCCTCAAAAAGTAATGACCTTTTGTATTCATTAACTGCATTTTTAAGTCAAAGTATATGATTCCATCCTTGTTCTATTATGATTCAAAGATTATTGGATCATGGTTCAGAGATGGTTTGATCTTTGATTGATGGACCATGGTTTAAAGATGATTTGCTCGTGATTCAAATATTTTGTGGTCATGGTTCAAAGTGGCTAGATCATTATTCAATCGTAATTCAAACATCAAGATCATAGTTCGAAAAAGATATGATCATTATTTGAATGTGATTCAGAGATAGCTAAATCGTAATTCAAATATTGTTCGATCGTGACTCAAAGATGGTGTGGTAAATAATTTGAAAATCAATCAATCATTATTCAATTATGTTCAAAGAAAATTAAATTGTGGTTTGAAGATTATTTGATTATTACTCAGTCGTACTTCAAATATTGTTCGATTCATGATTCAAGTTGGATCGATTTTGGTTTAATTATTGTTCGTATATTGTTTCATTATCGTTTGAAGAGCATTCTCTCGTGCTTCGTGAATTATAATGAAGGCTGCACAGCAGAAGTTAGATCACAACTGACTCAGTAAATTATAAGTGATTTGATTTGAAATATGGTGAGAAATCAATAAGTTAGTGAATGCTCATACCTCTAAACTATATTACCAAAATTGAAATCACAAATTTAAATGCTCTAACCAATTATATTGTGGATAAACAGTATTTTAGATGGATTGTTATTTATTGAATTACCTATGAATTCATCAACCAATCCTACTTGGATTATATCAATAATCTTCCAGGCCAGCAGGTGGGATGTGACAATAAGAGCGTTAGAAATACCGGTTGCAATCAACCACCACTATGTGAATCAATAGAGCATATCATTTTTTTTTCCTCTCTGTCCACACCAAACCTTTCAAATTTACAAATACCGTGGCTGAAGAGGTCATTCCTCAAGCTTACCTTTGAACATCAACTATAGTGTGAACATTCTATGGCTAATTACTTTAGAAATACTACTAATTCACAAGATTACCACATCACGTAATGGTTTGATCCTTCTTATACGGCTAAATAATTAAATATATATAAATTTCTAGTGACTAAATTTTGCAAGATGACCATGCCGCAAACCTGCCACAATTTGATAAAGCAATTGCAACAGCACTCAAGAGTTTGCTTGATTCAGGAGCATCTAGAACCACTCCACTGGCACTCAGAGGAGCTATAACCTGTCCGAAAATGCAAAATAATCACCTTCAATATCTAACACCTCGATATAAATTCCTCCAAAAATAGAATTATTTCATTAAAGAAAGAAGGAACTATATTAAATTCGTGAGAACATATACTTGAAAAATGAACAAATATTGTAAGAAAGAGTGAGTGAAGAACTAAAATAATTAATCAACCCCATATAATGAAACTTTAAGACTTAAATTAGGATTGGAAACAGAACATCTACCAAGAACCCAGTTACTCCAAACGATAGCTGCAAACTATGTAAGTCATTGTCCCATTGTCCAGCTTTATCTGCCACTCATCAAAAGAAAGATGTCAGCAAAAAAGTAAACTTGCAGGCTTTTCTAGTAGCAGAAAATAAAAAGACAAATTCACCACTGCTATGGATCTGAAAATAGTACTCCATGGTGTATAACTTTACACCATGTTTCAGCTCACATTTCATCCTGTACAAGTTATTTCTTGAACCCAGGCATTCTGCACCTTTATCCTACATAAACAAAGTACAAAATTACGGAAAACTTGAGGATAAAAAGCAAAAATATTTTTTTTCTCTGATGCGGCAAATGAAATGCATTCCATTTTGATCATTTAGATCAACAATACAGCAACTAAAATTATGATCTAGTTCAGAAAAGTGTGCAAACACTACTGGAAGTCCGTTCTTATAAAACAAATTGTTGCAGACAATAAGCATACCAATAGATTTTTATGACCATCAACAAACCACTGCCGACAAACAGCCTCTATTTCTGATATAAATCTGACAAGTTCAAAGATCGTTAGTAAACAATAAAAATAATAATAGAGCAATTAAATTGAAAAAAAAGGAAATATTAGTAGCCCGTTAATCTAGCAATGTAATTATTAAAAGCGATATGGAACCGAGACAGATAAAAAAAATGAAATACCTTTCCCATGTAGATGCAATTGTGAAATCATCAAAGCCCTCAATCTGGTGAATTATGCAGGTTACAACCATCAAAATCCATCCTTTAAATGCAAATTCATACAACGTAAATGTGTATTTCCTAAGCTGGTTGAAAAGACTTTTAATTGAACAAATTATTTCGTTGTGTATACGCATAGCAATAGAAGAATTGTCACATTAAAGCAACTTTATGCATGAAAATACTGGTAGTACTTACATCAACAGGCTACAAAATGTTGGGAGCAATAATAAGTTTAATAAATAAACATTGAATGGAGGGACAAAAAGCTTTCTCAACCTTACTACAGCCTAGGAGAAGACTGAGAAGCGGCTAAATGTGGGTTTTCCGGATTTGAGATTTGATAATTTGATCTGAGAGTTGTTATTTTTGCTATTGTATTATGGTGGCAACTTATTTATTTCATATTTTAGGTCAGATTTACAAAACAATCGAATATTAGTCTTCTTTTAATTGTAAATAAAAGGTATTTAGCATGTAAAATTTATTTCATGGGCAAGCATAAGACTTGGATCTTTCATTTGGTGACTTTTATCCTTGTAATCTACATATGTTGTTGTTAAGGGTGCGTTTGGGACAACTGTGATTGTATAAAATCTCAGTTCTACAATTATTGTAGAAAATCTATTGTTTAAGAACTGGTGTTCTAGAAGTAATTTTTCTAATTGAAATTTTCAGTTTCGAAAGCATTATCTGTGGATAAATGTCTTAAATACCTCTCTGCTCTTGTTATTAAATTTGTTTAAGCACTTGATGTTTTTAAAAAGAGAATTCATTGATTTTTATATTTTTTTATCGACTTGTGCAAAAAGTTTGATCTAATTATTTGTTATATATATATATATAAGAATTCTTTGGTCTCCCTTAATATATGGAATATGTGGTATGCGTGTAAAAAATAAAGAATTATGTGGTATGTGTGTAAGGCCCGAATTAACAAATCTCTATGGTATGCATGCAAAAAATCAAAAGTTGTGGATTTTTTCTGAATGAAATTTTCCAAACAGCAGGATGCGGTCTCCATCCAGCTTCCGCAGATCCACAAATTTCTCCAGTGCGTTCGCCACACTGTTCGTGCTGAACTTGCAAAAAAATAGGTGAAAGTTGGTTTGAAAAGTCAAAATAAACGCACCCTAAGTTTGTTCAAATTTGAAACGATAACTCCCTATCAACCTTAAGTATGGTTATGAATCTTATTTCACAATTATGTTGGATAAATGATGGTCAAGCCCACAAGAGCTTCAAATCTGCAAGCCGCATGTTCACTGCTAAATTGGTGGAGCCCAGCCAGTCCCACTAGCTCAATTAGCACTCACAACACCTGTGTACTGAAATTGACATAAGCAAGCACAAGTAACGCCAACATATGCAAGCGTAGGAAAAGCTTGCAAAGGCCTGGCCAAAATCATTTCTAACCTCCTAATAAATGCACCATGCTGTTATTAGATAGTTATAGATGTTGACATAAGGTAGAAGTAAAGCATGCATGCCTACCAAGCACTCTCCTTGTGACAAGAAGAATTAAAGAATTTTGCTTCCAAATATTTTGGACCAAACCATCACGAAAGGAGAACCATAAAAAAATAAAAAAAATAACACATGGGTTATTTGGTTGGCTGTTTCTAAAATGCAAGTACTTTAGAAATGCATGGTAGATGGAATGTATGCATTTTTAAATGCATGAGTTTTTTATACAAATTGACGAAATACAACTTATTGCATACATATTGGCGAAGGAAAAACCTATATTAGTATTTTAAATAATAAAAATTGAAAGAAAAGAAAATTAAAATAAAAACATCATCTTTCAGTCCAAGCATATACCGTGTTATCATGGCGGATTTGTAGTTTTGTACTCGCGTTCAATAATATGTGTCACTAAACAATGTTTTACTTTACTACATGGTCATAATTTCATTAAAAAAAAAAAGGAACTAGAATTGAACTTGTCAATATCATGGCCACCGTGAAAGATCCGATAATCTCTAACCATTTTGAAATTCTCGGACGGCGTGTTAGCTGGTTAGTTAAAGAGAAACAAAAAATGGAACGAATGTACGAGAGCGGAAGGTCATTATTGAACCTTAAGCTCCCAACATTTTATACTATAACATCCAAATCACAGACCCGTGGCTGAAACCCTGAGAAACAAAACTCAGGGGAAAGTGCTTGAAAACACAGATGAGTTATTTCCATTCTACCAGAACTAAGAGCTCCAACAAAAGTAAAAAAGGTGAACGTGAGCAGGAGAGGAAATTACATCTTCTTGGGTTTCTTCTACGTCTTCGCCAACTTCCTGCACAGCTTTTCCCCTATCCATCGCAGTCGCGAAGGAACTCACGATCGATTGCTCCAAAGGCCGTACAACAGAGTACCTTCTCTGATGAAGGATCGGGCACTCAGTCGAACGCCATTTTTGGGAATCAAAATACCTAAGAAAACCGAAAGTTTATATTAAAAAATATTGAATAGAGTCCTAATACAATTTTGTAATTTGACTTTAATGAGCACCTATCAGATTGCGTACATAAGACGTGCGCAGAGTTGCGTGCATCTGTAACCTGCAAACAGATTACAGGGAATATTTCATGAGGTTATAATTGCGTTATACCCCATGTAACCTCCCTGTAACCTACCTGTATATCAAAACAGAAACGCGAAACTTGCTAGAAGGTACAGGTAGGTTACAGGGATGTTACAAGGGGTATAACGCGGTTATAACCTCATAAAATCATCTCTATAACTTGTTTGCAGGTTACAGACGTACGCAGCTCTGCGTACGTCTTATGTACGCAATTTTTTTCCATCAGATNCCTATCAGATTGCGTACATAAGACGTGCTCAAAGTTGTGTGCATCTGTAACCTACAAACAGATTACAGGAAATATTTCATGAGGTTATAACCGCGTTATACCCCTGTAACATCCCTGTAACCTACCTGTATATCAAAACAGAAGCGTGAAACTTATTAGAAGGTACAGGTAGGTTACAGGGAGGTTACAAGTGGTATAACGCGGTTATAACTTCCTAAAATCATCCCTATAACTTGTTTGCAGGTTACAGACGTACGCACCTCTGCGTGCAGATCCACTTATATATTAAATTAATTTTTTTTAATAAATTGGATTTGTTTGTACACTTGACATGTTCTGATTTGAGTTCTGATACAAAACTGCATTAGAGCTCTTGATGAGCAGCATTGGGATGGTATTGATGTGACTATTAATAATATAGCAAGTAATATTCGCTCCATATAAAGAGTGTTTGATAGCTTTGGTTGTACAAAGGATTTTAGTAAATCATAATTTATTAAATTCATTTTTTTATTTGATTTATTAAATCTCGATTTAACATGATTAGAAAGTAAAATTTGAATCTTAAGTCCAAAATTTCATAAATTCNATCAGATAGGCAGATCCACTTATATATTAAATTAAATTTTTTTTAATAAATTGGATTTGTTTGTACACGTGACATGTTTTGATTGGAGTTCTGATACAAAACTGCATTAGAGCTCTTGATGAGCAGCATTGGGATAGTATTGATGTGAATATTAATAATATAGCAAGTAATATTCGCTCCATATAAAAAGTGTTTGATAGCTTCGGTTGCACAAAGGATTTTAGTAAATCACAATTTATTAAATTCATCTTTTTATTGGATTTATTAAATCTCGATTTAACATGATTAGAAAGTAAAATTTGAATCTTAAGTCCAAAATTTCATAAATTCATGGAACTCTTATTTTCTTAAGTTTAAGGCAAATCCTATTAACAGGGCCCTATGAATACTCCCATAGTGTCATAAATGTAAACATTATTTTTTAAATTTTAGGTAAATTTACATACATATTACATAATTCTTATTTATTTACATATTTCATGCATATTTACATGCACAACACTCAATATTTTAATATCGCCTCAAAATTACTACAACACCGTCTTAAAAGTTAAATACAACTTTTCATGCATAGGTTAAGAATACCAAAAAATTGTACATGTAAATATGTAAGCTTGGGTGTAGGTATCTAAATCATGAGAATTATGTAGTATGTATGTAAATTTTTCATTACTGATTTAATAACATTTTACACATATTCATAAATATTTGACAAGTATTATAATCGTATGATCAAAATGATTCTTTAATTATATATTTGATTTATATGAAGTTTAATCAAAAAAAATTTGGGCCATTCTAACAGAGGCTAAATGTTGATCCACATAAAGTTTAAAGTATATACGTTCAAATCAAGTTTGATCGAACATTGAACCCTATTAGAAGATGGTCTAGAGGTTGTTAATTAGGTTGGAATATGATTCAAGCCTTGTGTCTCTTACAATCATTGACTATTGCTCAAACTATGTTCAATCTACATTTGAATGAGCATATAAATGGGTTTAAACCCGTTTAGTCATTGTTCAAAACTCGCTCAGCCTTTATTCGAATCAAATAATAGTTTTGATTGTGTATTTACATAACAATATCTTTATGCTTGAGGTGATAGAAGAGTTAATTTTATTTGTTGTATAGAGAGTTGAATATAAACAACTAAAGGCGTTGGTCTTTTATAAGAGAATGTTATTAATATTATATACAAGGTCGAAGAGATGGAAAATAATAAATTTTGTTTAAAGATCATGTATCATTTTGATGAACCATAATCCATGATATATATAAGACCCCTCAGGTCGGTGATTTGAATCCCCTCTGGGGCAGTTGGCCTTAAGAAGATGATACTCAAATTATTAGACACATTAGGTGTTGTCGGAAGCTCGCATAATAGTCCTAGCCATTCATTTTTAAAAAATTAAAGATAATATATATATATATATATATATATATGATGCATATATGCTTAGTTATCAAAAGTTTCATTAGAGATTGCAACCTCACCATATATGTAGTTGTAGCTAACAAATGAGTAAAGTCTTTTGGTTCTTCATACACTCTGAGCTTAAAGCAAATAAATTAATGGTATGAAGAAGATATGAATTACTAAAAGGGTAAATGCATTATACTACCTCCAATTTAATTGTTGATGATATAACACCTTTGAGATCAAGCGTGCTCTCAACATAAAAAACAGAAAACTTTTTGAGAGCATGGATGATTTGAATAAAATATAAGTTATATTTGAGATGGAATAAATAAGAAAATATCATCGGTACATTCATTGTTTGTAATTTTAGAAAATATTGATGTTGTTTATAAGTTACAATGTTGTGACAATCGAATATATTTGAAATTGATAGCCATATATGGGAACACACTTCCTCTTTAGTTGTTAAAGTAAATGACCATCGATGGATAAGCCAAACAATGACTTGCTAAAAATAAAACAAATTAGAATCTAGTATATTTAAACCAATTGTAAAGCTAAAAATTATAATATTAAATGTTAAGAGATATTATGATGTTAATTTATTTTATGAGGAATATTAAAGCTATTGTTAGCATTGGTACATGCTTTTGATTAAGGCCCAAACACTTATTGTTTAAAATATTAACCAATTTAAATTGCAAGTCCTTGATGGTGATTTTGGTGGTGACATTGATTCTATAGAATGGTTATGTGTCTGATTAAAGTTTGATGTTGTGGGTTTTTTGTACAAATATGCATTAGTAGCATCTATTTATTAGGGTGACAATCAATACTTGATATTCTATATATAAGAAGAATGATTGAGTTGATCTTTTGAAAAATATATATCTAACATTGTTGAAATCAAAGTGTTGCTATCTAAGGAAGAAAATAATAAATCCTTCAAAGGTAAAAAAAGAAAAAAAAGATGTGTAAAATAGGTGCAGTTGATGCCGGGTGAAAAAACAAAATCAAGTTATTTATAAAACCAAGTGTTTGTTATTTGTGCAACTTTGGCAAGTTTTTATATCACTTGATAGTACTTTGTTAATATTTTACTATATATGAATTTAGTTTTATTGGCTTTTGTTATTTACAATTATTCATGTGTCAAGTGATGTTATTTGTGATAATGTTAGCCCTATACTTGTCAAATTTCAACAAAGCAAAACAAAATACAGAAGCTGCAACCCACCATATAGATATGGTTATAAAACAACTGAAATCCATGGTTAAAATAAATAACACAGCTTAAGAAAAAATTTTACAAGGTTAACTCTTCAAGTCCTAAATTGGTCTAATATTTCATATTTGTTGAATTCACCCGTACAAAATTATGGTTAATTTTGAACTACCATACATCCACATTATAACTCAAAAAACATTGATATCTTCTGTAAGCCATCACATTTTAATTTTTTTCTCTTACCATCTGATAGTTATTATATTATCAATCAATAAAACCATCACTTTAAATACTACACAAATATCCAACTTTGGTAATTTTTTGTTATTCTAATCACTCGCAAATGTGGAATCTCAACTAAGTCTTTTAGGGGCAATCAAAAGGCATGTCACTATAATTACCTTAGTGTCTTAGTGGTATATGAAGTTTCTATACATAACAATAGTAGAAGCTCATCATGTTATTTGTCTAATGATATATATAATAATACATCCTATCGGTCAACACATTCGAATATTAAGCTAATTTTGATGGTTACAAATGTAATTAAAACCTCTACACTAAATAATATACTTCCTTATAATATTGTAGCTTCAACTATGTATTATAAGTTCATTAACCTGATTTATGTGCACACTCGAACTTGTTTGATTTAAGAAGTCATCCCTAATTACTCACATCAACTGATTTTGATCTCTTATTAACATTCACCTAATTGATAGAAAAATCGGTCATACCATTAGTCAAATATTTGCATTCCTAACCATGCAATAGATGGTGTTTTTTTGCCAAAAAAAGTTTTCCAAGTGTCTAAAACCACCATTTTAAGGGACTTGAATGATTCATTGAGACATTTAGTTATCTCGATTGGTCATTTAAATGGTACGATCAAACTTACGTGAATAAAGGCAAAGAATAATTAAGCTATGTATGATGGAACTGGGGGNATTTCCAAGTGTCTAGAACCACCATTTTAAGGGACTTGAATGATTCGTTGAGACATTTAGTTATCTCGATTGGTCGTTTAAATGGTACGATCAAACTTACGTGAATAAAGGCAAAGAATAATTAAGCTATGTATGATGGAACTGGGGGTGTAAGTGAGTTATGCTGACCCATGAGTCGGCTCGAGTTCGACTCAATAATTGACTCGTGAACTGAACTCGACAAGCTAACAAGCCAAGTTCAAGCCAGCCCTGGCTCGACTCGTTAGCATAGGAGCTGGTTCTTTTAAAAAAATATTGATGTAAAATATAGTTAAAATATATAAAATTTCAATATTTTATCTTTAAGGTATTAAAAAAAATAAAAAATAATATTGAGTATTATATATTATGTAATTTCTTATTATTTGTCATCTAATTGTTCATTTTAATTGACTTCTTATTATAAATCTAGCATAAATTAATATCAATTTCTCTCCTTTATAATAAACAAGTCGGCTCGAGAGCCGGCTCGAACTTATAGGCTTAAGCTCGAGCTCGAGCTCGAGCTTGATAAAACTAATCAAGCTCCATCTCAAGTCGAGCGTGACTCGAGCTTGACTCAACTCATTTACACCCCTAGATGAAACTTCCCTATAAGCGAAGATAACTAAGTTGAATGATTTGAACAAAATTAGTTATAAATTGGCTCCCTACAAGCGTAGAGCTACTATGGAAAAGCAGGGCATACAACAAAGGCGAACAAATAAGAGAAATGACGTGGAGAACTTCAGTGTGACAACTCTCACTAGGATAAGTTAAGCATATGTGTTAGAAAAAGATTGGACCAAAATAGCTTGTGCCAAATAACTGCGAATGAATGCCTACGAAAGTTATCCACAACCAGAGATTCAGGTGTGTTGGCCTGTTATGGGGTCCAGATTGCTCCAAATGGGATGTATCACACTATGTTAATTACATATTGGAGTTTGCCCAAAAATACTCTTGGTCCAATGATTTTTGCTTATATTTAAAATGACAACTAGCACAGAGCTATCAAATGACAATTATTTTGCAGGTGACTGCTTTGATGCTTTCAAATCTCCTGCCAAGTCACGGGGTAGAGAGCGAGGCTCCCACAGTCCTACATGAGCAAGGAACTCATTGGCATACAGAGCATATGAAATAACCATATCATCTTGACGAGTTGTCGTGATACATCAAAGCACATTCAGTTCATAAAGGAAAATGACAAATCAACATATCTCAAACGGACCTCAACTCATCGGCAATCGAACCGTCAAGATGATATCAATGACAGCAAGAGGAGTGATAGAGCTCACAGTGTTTAGTCAAAGAAATGAAGGACTAACCCCTAAATGGTACAAATAGTTAGGTCGGGGTACCATAGACCCGTCATCCAAAGTTACTATGACCTTTAGTCTGCTTAGTCGTGAATGTAGTTAACCTAACACGTCCAGAGATCTCTGATCAGCAATCCATGAATTACATTGTCCACAAGAGCCTCGGTAGCCATAAGATCAAATGAACAAAACTCTATCCCATGACTATCAAGTGGAGCTCTAAGAGGCTAGACTTGTACCCGTCGAAGTAGCGAGGATGTCGCTTTAAAGATGAGAAAGGCAAGGTTCAACTATAAAACTAGAAATGCTTCTGATAAAAAAATTACACCCCTTTTTGGTCGGTGAGACTCTTAATGACCTAAGCGCACTAGGTAACCACCTAAGTAGAAATCTATGCTGGGGCAGTCGGGTTGAAGAAGCATGGGGGCTTCTTTTTGGGACATGCATATGATGCAGTTAACTAATATGTCATAGTGTGGAGGCCTATTAATTATGACTTGTGTGAGAGCTATGCCATGCAACATATTTAAATTTTAGCATGAAGACTGTGTAGGAAAGTAAATGCAGATTTTTGAAAATCCTAGCAATTTTAATTCTAAAATTTTGATTATCTCAATATCTCATTATTAAGATTTTGAGTCAAAATTTATAATTTTAAGTCCCATAATGAGTATAGATTATAATTTTCATAGTATCTCAGATAAACCTGAAATAAATAGGCAAAACAATCCAAGCATATAAATATGTAATAGAAAGTAAAACACCAAAAAATATATAAGAAAGGCCAATATCACTGAGACGACGACATTGTTGGGATCATATTTTGATGTCACAAGTGTAGGGTGTCCATTTGCGTGATTTGAGATGGTCCATGGTTCGTCCGTAACATCCTATAGCTCAAGACACCCACCCGGGACTCTCTAGCACTTGTTTGGGGCAAGGAGCTAGGACTGGCAACGATTTAGCCTTACCTGAGAGAACCTGCTATTGAGAAGGCTCATTCTGGTGTTTATAAGTCACCACACATTTGTTCGAAGCCTTTCATGGTGAGGGAAGGCAAGTAATCCTCCTACACGTGCTACAGGAAAGTTAGAGTTCGGGACACCCTACCCCCGTTGTGGCTTAAGATGATCATTGTCAATGATTTCCCCAGGCAACTAACCGACTCAAATACTCAATTTCAAAGTTATGGGACTAAATTTCACTCATACATAGTCTCCCTTGCTTATGGATTAAGAAAATCCTTCATCGGGCGTTTTAGTTGAAAATCAAGGTTTCGGGCTAGACCGTCGCCTGGGTGCCAACGATTTCCCATTCTTCACTTCTACCTCGACCGACCCCCCAGCTGGGCTGGCCTCATTTTCACCTCGACCGGCAACCTTGTCCCTCTCGACATCACTTCTGCCTCGACCGGTCGGCTAGGCTCGGTCGGAAACACTTGTGCCCCGATAGCCCGCCCTAGCCCGATCAGTAACACTACCGCCTCGACTGACCCCCACACCCGACCCTGTCGACATTCCACTTTTCCTCGTCCTAGTCGACATTTAATTCTTTGAAGCACAACAACTCCTTTTCATTGATTGAGTGGAATATAACAAGACACACATACCCATCGACTGGTATCTATTGTTAGATGGATCTATGAAGTCGCCAAGAAAAATTTCCAATTTATCTCTTTTCCTCTTCTTAAAGTTCACATATTTTTATAACCTCTTATTCTTCAATCACAATAAATAGGAAAACACTTTAGTATGCTTGATGGATTTAACAACAAGACCCTCTCCACATATTTTAACTCGCAATTTCAACAACTAACTCTTTATCCCTCATTCTTGTGTCATAATCTACATCTTTAATCCATTTATACTAAAAATTGATCAGATCATCCAACTAATGCTCCAAACCTAGTTAATTATTCTTCGTATTTAGACCAATGAATGTTCTAATTTGTATAAAAATAAAAAGATCCAAAATACTTTATTATTTATCCTAATAAAGAGACACAATTAATCAAAAAGGCATGTACATGAATATAAGGGATACCAATACATTGGAACTTCTCATTGAGGCTTTTCACCACCAAATCTTTTCCTTCTTAAATGGAAGTGAACATATACCTTATCAAACAACGAATATTGTAATCAAGTGTTTCTATAATAGAAGATGTATCCAAAGCTATAAATCCTACACTAAATATATAAATATATAGAGCATTGTGTCATCATAACACTTGTTAAACACTTTGTCTAGTAGAAGAGACCCATTAGTATGTTAATTACAAAGGCTCTTTATCAAAATATAATAAATTATATTTTGTATTTATACGCTAATTTAGATAATGTTTATATTTTTTTATACAAAAGGGGTCAATCAAACATATCTTTTGAGTGATTCTGTTAAATCTAAATTGTCATCTGTAATATACTTATTCACCCCAGTTTTTAAGAATGATGATAGTTGCACTTATATCATCTAGGAAGTAGAATACACACACACCACTGAGGTGTTTACATCACTTAAAATATATCATCTCATCATCTTTGAAAAGTGGAATACAGTTTTTCATGCATTAGTATATGATACCAAGCTGTTCTAAGTGTAAATATTAAACTTTAGGTATTATATCTGTAAATACATACAATTATACATACAGACCGCCCAAAACTGTCTATTTACAAATCGACCGCTCTTTTCTTTTCTATTTTTCAAATCATCAGTCAAATATTAAAATTCATTGTAAAACCCCAACCCGTACTTTTCATTTTTATCAAATTCTCAATAGTTTTTTATACTGACAAACATAAATACATTAGTTCTGTAGTTCAAGAAAATCACATAAGAAATCAATTTGTAAATATCAATGTTTAAGATGATTTGTATGTACTTATCCCTATCAAAAACTATAATTTTAATCCATTATTAATAAATTANATTTTGAAATAGTTAATAAACATATAACAAATAAAAAATCATTAATTTAATATTTATTTCAATTAATTTATATTTAATAAAAAAATAATTAAGACGGTTGAGATTATATTACTATTAATTTAATAATTGAATCAATCCTAATAAAAAAATAAATATGAATATGTTTTTAAACAATAAAATGAAAATATTTGATAATTTAAAAAAACATTAATTAAAATATGAATATTTTTTTAAACAGTAAAATAAAAATATGTGATAATTAAAAAAAAATAATTAAAAAGAATTCATTAAATAAATGAGGTTAAATCAAGATATAATAATCCATTTTCTTAACCAAACAAATTAATTAATTCGCTTAACAACTTCAGTTAACTCTTACTTAACTTAGAGCTTAGCTTAAAAAAACCGGATAAGGAAAAAGAAAGATTTACATGCATACCACTTTATTCCTATGTATTAACATATCTAACCCTTAAACTTCAATTTTTACATATTGGTCCCCTTATTTACTTACAAAATAAAAACTTCCATTTCATATGTTCGACAAGTTTTACGCTGGCTGTCGACCACGTAACGTAACACTCCATTTTTTACATCCGGGCTTGAGACCGACAACGACAGTGTTTTTTTAAATGGAGGGGTGCAACATGAGGACTTCCCAGAAGGTCACCCATCATAGTACTACTCTCGCCCAAGTACTCTTAACTGCGGAGTTCTGATGAGATCCGGGCTGGTATGAAAAGGGTGACAAAAATGTAAAAAGTAAAATTTAGGATATTAATATGCAAATACGTAAGAATTAAGGGGTATGAATGAAAATGTCCCGAGAAAAGAATAAAAAGTTAAGCGGTCAAAATTTCCCACCAAATTAAGAACAACCGCTCACCGCCCCCGAAAACTCACCTCCCACCTCTCTACGCCGCCATCCTTACCGGCAAGGAAGAAAGGATTAGGTCGGGGAGGCAATATATAGCAGAGACGGGTCAAGAGAGGTCGAAAATGGCAGCGATTGCCGATTGGTGTATATATATTGATTGCTCGCTTGGATTTTAACGTGGGAACTAATCTCTTTTTCTGNCTACCGGCAAGGAAGAAAGGATTAGGTCGGCGAGGCAATATATAGCAGAGACGGGTCAAGAGAGCTCGAAAATGGCGTCGATTGCCGATTGGTGTATATATATTGATTGCTCGCTTGGATTTTAACGTGGGAACTAATCTCTTTTTCTGNGCAATTTGCCAATAGTGAATACTAGAGAAAATGTATTGGTAATGTCATTGGAGATAAGTTAACATCATAGAAATATGATTAGAAATTTTAACCTCATACAATGAAGATAAACAGGAGAACTCATAAACGAGTAGTTATAATATTTGTTAAAAGGATGGGGAAGAGTAAGAGTGCAGAAGCAAATTATAGCTAGAAAATGTTCAATAAGATAACTAAGCTGGAATTAATGCAAAAGATTGGTCTTATCCGTTAGGATGGGTGAAGTAAATGTAGAACGCCTTCTCCAAATCTATGCATTAACAATGAAAGAAAACTTGAACAAATCAAAGACCAAATATATCATAATATTTTTACGTGGAAACCCAAATTGAAAATAATCATGGGGCCTCCACTATAGAGTATAATGTCTTTTAAACTTTTGATTTGTTTAAATTACTAGAGGATTGCAAGTAAATTTATCTTTCACCAATTGGTTGATAAGAAGAATAAACTTACAAACAGTTTATCTTTGACCACCTCATAAATAGATAGAGACTTCTCTACTTGTGGATAGAAGGAGCTATACTGTCTACCCTTACACTACTTCGACCTTTTTACTTACAGTCACATAATTGCCTATTGGATCAAAGTAGCTTTTAACATGCTGCTTGGTCATTCCTCCTCGTATGCACCAAAGGGTTCATATATTCGTAGAAAGTTCTCATTGGTTTTCCACCATGGCATCAAGGAAATGGCATTTCCTCTTCTCTAGATTGCTTCATAAGTGTTCAAGGAATTTAATTCCTACTTCTTTTTATGATTTTGAACAAATTATAATCTACCTTGCAATAACTTCTTCACTTGGCAAATTCAAAATATGTTTAGAAGAAATTCATGTCATGTAACGAAGATATGCATGAATTTTCATCTTAGGGAGGGATATTCCCAGCAACCCTCCAATAATATGAAAAGGTCATTCAGTCCTACGAAAGTCACAATCAGTTATAAGCACAAAAATAATTTATTAAGAAAAAGTGAGCTGACTAACAAGCACAAGATCTTCTTTTTATTGAAAATTAGCCAGGCTTTCCATAAAATGTTGATTATTGTTTGTGTTTTGTTAAGGAAAAAAAAATAAAGGGAAGTTGGTAGATGGAGAAAGATGCACTCATAAATCATGCAACCCATTAACAAAATTTGCAAATGAGTAGGAAGTGCGATCAACAGAAGGCTCATTATCTAAATATATGAAAGTAGGGGTCATTGGAATAAGCGGCAACATTGGGTATTGAATTGTGGGTTTAGTCAAAACCTTATGTATAGGCAATATAGGAGCACATGAGTTTAAGTAGGGATCAACGAGAGGGAATGCAGAGATATGCTGGTTGACAGAGACGAGGACACAATAGGCATATTTTATGAGTGATGAAATATGAAAATTGTTTGAAGGAAATAGAAATAGTTCACAATTGATAAAGTTGGTAGGGCAGCAGCCCTAGATGACCCCCTAATTGACGTTAGGAGCAGGTGCATCAAACTATGGTGTGGCTGAAGATCATACTTGTCTCGTGCACAGGCATAAGATGGGAAGTGTAGCACGTTAAACATCCGCGCTGAGAGCGGAGACCGGAAGTTAAAGCGGGCCTTGTGTACGTGTACGAGGATAGATTTCATTAGTCTCCCCGTGCATGTGTAGTTAGCGAAGGGATATAGTGTGTAAGTATAAGGTGAGGGCCAAGAGTGAACGTCCAGATTGAGAGACTAGGGTTGGCTCTGCAGATGTGAATTATTAAGTTTGAATGGATCTTGAATTAGATAGCCACCATTTCAAAAAATCAAATAGAAATTAAGCTTGAATTAGGTTTATCATCATCTTATAAGAAATTAAGTGTGAACGAATCTTGAGTTTATAGCTAAAAGTCTTGAAAAATTAAAACCTGCTATTTTGATAATAGAAAATTGAATTGATTACCAATGCTTTTTACAATATAAACCATGCTATTTGCTTTAAGCAATTTTTCTCTTACCAGAAACTGTTCTTATATTGAACAGGAATGCAGGTAATGGACTTACACGGAAACTCTTGCAGGTGGGCGGGAAAGGAAAAAGTCATCAACAAAATAACCACATAACTCAGAAAAGTTCGTCATCCGCCACCTCTTTTCCATTTTTCAAGACATTAATACATCAATCACCACCATCTTTATCACCATTACCATCACGTGCTGCTATTCCTTTACCAATTTTTCTCCCACCATTTCCCAGCAATAATGCTCCAGCAAGTCAGCCCTCACCATCTCCCAGTGATTTTATGAACTTTTCACCTTCACTTTCACCAAATAGTGATGCTCCTTCCCTTGCTCCAATTTTCAGCTTTAATCCTACAATTTTGGCTCCTCAACCTTCTTTGTCATCTCCTTCTCCAACCATAAGCCCTTCAGCAGTAAGAGAAGCTTATCAAAGAAAACATTCAATTTCTAGAACTGTATACATTTCAATAATTGGAGGGGTTTCCTTTCTCCTTGCCTTGATTATATTTTTTCTTTGCTGCTGCCGAGCCAATAAGGCTGTTGTCGTCAGGCCTTGGTCAACCGGCCTAAGTGGGCAATTACAGAAGGCATTTGTGACAGGTTTGCCCAGCTACTTAGGGCTCATTTAACATCACATTTATTTTATTTTATTTTTGCTTTTATTTTTGAAAGCATGTATGATTAGTATAATTTTTATATATGTTTATTTTGGGGCATTTACATACATACTATATATATAATATACCAATCAAACTTGTTTTCAAAAACGAATGTAAAACAAAAAATAAAAACATGTAACAAGTGTGATTCCAAACGGGCCCTTAAAATTGTGAAACTGACGATGTTGGTAACTATTTATAAGGGAATTCCTCGCAGGTGTGCCAACACTGAAAAGATCAGAAATTGAGATAGCTTGTGAGGATTTCAGCAACATTATCGGTTCTTTACCAAATTGCAAGTTTTACAAAGGAACCCTTTCCAGTGGAGTAGAAATAGCAGTGGTGTCTACTGTGATCACATCTTCAAAAGATTGGTCAAAACAATGTGAATCCCAATTTAGAAAGAAGGTAACCTATAATTTGCCTTTTTTCCTTGCAAAAAATGTGAACCTTTTTTGTGTTTTAAACCTTATTTTTTCAATGATTTAGATATCAACACTTTCTAAGGTGAACCACAAGAATTTTGTCAATCTTCTTGGCTTTTGTGAGGAAGAGGAGCCTTTCACCAGGATGATGGTGTTTGAATATGCTCCTAATGGGACGCTATTTGAGCATCTGCATGGTGAGCAGTTCTATAAAAAATCAGCTTTTTCAAATGAATTATATTATTTGTCTAACTTATGTGTCCTTTTTACTCATTTTATTAATCTGTTTGAATTTCTAGATTTATGAAATCAAACATGATTTCAGTTAAGCAAGATTTTGAAGCTTTTGACGATTTTCTAGCATTGAAATATTAGTTAAATAATTAATAAAATGTTTAAGGCTACTACCTTAAAGTGCTCAGTCTAATTGAGTCTACATGACCGAAAACCAGCCATCAGTAGCACTATGATCATTAAGGCCTGCACTTTTTAAAGCAATTAATAAGGATTATTTTTTAGCAATATTCAGAAGCATTTATTGATTTTTTTATTACTGTAGTTTGTTTAAGGAAATTAATATTATATTTAAAACTATTACTTTAAAGTGATCAGTGTTTGATTGGTTTTACAGTAATGAACACCTTGTGAGGCTAATTCTTTGATTGAGATTGGAATCTCAACGTGCACTTGATTAAAAACATCTACACTAGACTATATGCCAATATGGACTTAGATTCCATTGAAATAAAATAGAATTTTATCCCAACATCTAGCCATCGCTCAATGCTACTTGAAATTATAGTCTTTCTTTGATAGTGTGCAAGTTTACTTTTTTTTTTAAACCCTAATAATCTGATATTTATCTCTCCAAAGTAACTTTTGACATCTTTTTCAGTGAAAGAAGCAGAACACTTGGATTGGACTGCACGGCTCCGTATAGCCATGGGCGTAGCCTATTGTCTCGATCACATGCACCAGCTTCACCCTCCTGTGATCATTCAAAACCTAAACTCATCTTCCATATACCTAACTGAGGATTATGCTGCGAAAATTTCAGATATCAGGTTCTGGGTTGAATCTGAAGAAACCAAATCACCCTCTCAACTAGAGCCAAAGAACACTGTCTATGTTTTTGGATTATTATTAATAGAGATAGTTTCAGGTAGAATTCCAACGTCTGGAGATATCCTGCTTGAGAATTGGGCTTCATGTTATCTCAATGGCGAGAGACCTGTAAAAGACATGATAGATCCAACACTTACCTTATTCCGCGAAGAAGATGCCATCGCTTTGTGTAAGGTTATAAGATCCTGCATCAATCCTGTTCTTCAGGAGAGGCCGACAATGTCAGAGATTGTTAGTCTATTGAAAGATATTACATTAATGACTCCGGATCGAGCGGTGCCGATGGCATCGCCGCTTTGGTGGGCGGAGCTTGAAATTCTCACTTCGGCGGCAAACTAGAGAAGGTAATTTTAATTGAAATTGTGAGTTGTGATGATTCTTCTTCTCTTTTTTTTTTGTTTGATGTTTGATTTTTTAACATCTAGAGTTTGCGTGTAACTTTTGTTATGTAAGTTTGTATAGATTGGTGTGCATAGAGTGGTTTGGCTATTGATTCTTCTGTTTTATTTTGTATGTGTGCTTAAGTTTAATGTTTCTTAGGAGTGCTTTAAGAGAAGCATATCTAAGTCATGCTTAAAGCAATAACAAAAATATGATTATATCTAATGAGACCGATGCATCAAGGTGGGATCTACCCATCATCAAAACCCTAGGAGTTGGGATATATACCACTTTGCTGCTTTAGCTTTGTGCATGAAAATGTGTTTTAATTTTAAAAAATGGTTATAATGCTATTTTTGATGTGATATTAAAGATTCGAGTACTATGTGCGTAATATGAATGTTTAAGCATGAGATATGTAAATACATAAAAATGTGTGCAACATATGTACATATTTGAGTGCTATGTATGTTCCAAGTCCTTGGTTGAGATGCTCAAGATTGTATGATCCTAGTCTATTCTCCATTTGACTCTCAATACATTTTTTTTTTGGTTGATTTATCTCTTTTAAGATTCTCAAAGTTTAATCCTTTTAACCATCTTGAGCTTCCTACTATGAGAAATTTAAATAAAATAGTGAGAACAATGAAGTAGACCCATTATACTTTGCTAGTTTACAACATTCTTATAGATGGTCTCCCACATTATAAAGAGAACCTACCAAGAAATTTGATTCACTTAATGTTTGCCGATGACCTACAACTCACACCTATTATTAAGGCCCGTCTTCATGGCATCCATCGTTCATCAGACACACCCATCATACGTTAACTGTTAACATCTGGCTCAGGTTGTAATCGACCCGATTCGAGTTGAGTCGAGTCAAGTATATTATGGATTGGACTTGGCTTGGTCAAATTATAAGTTATTTATGTTTAGATTGAGCTTAGCCAAGCTTTCATATATATATATATATATATATATATATANGGAAGAAATAACAAATTGCCAATAGTGAATACTAGAGAAAATGTATTGGTAATGATATTGGAGATAAGTTAACATCATAGAAATATGATTAGAAATTTTAACCTCATACAATGAAGATGAACAGGAGAACTCATAAACGAGTAGTTTTAATATTTGTTAAAAGGACGGGGAAGAGTAAGAGTGCAGAAGCAAATCATAGCTAGAAAATATTCAATAAGATAACTAAGCTGGAATTAATGCAAAAGATTGGTCTTATCCGTTAGGATGGGTGAAGTAAATGTNTGGGGAAGAGTAAGAGTGCAGAAGCAAATCATAGCTAGAAAATATTCAATAAGATAACAAAGCTGGAATTAATGCAAAAGATTGGTCTTATCCGTTAGGATGGGTGAAGTAAATGTAGAACGCCTTCTCCAAATCTGTGCATTAACAATGAAAGAAAACTTGAACAAATCAAAGAACCAAATATATCATAATATTTTTAGTGGAAACCCAAATTGAAAATAATCATGGGGCCTCCACTATAGAGTATAATGTCTTTTAAAATTTTGATTTGTTTAAATTACTAGAGGATTACAAGTAAATTTATCTTTCACCAATTGGTGGATAAGAAGAATAAACTTACAAACAGTTTATCTTTGACCACCTCATAAATAGATAGAGACTTCTCTACTTGCGGATAGAAGGAGCTATACTGTCTACCCTTACACTACTTTGACCTTTTTACTTACAGTCACATAATTGCCTATTGGATCAAAGTAGCTTTTAACATGCTGCTTGGTCATTCCTCCTCGTATGCACCAAAGGGTTCATATATTTGTAGAAAGTTCTCATTGGTTTTCCACCATGGCATCAAGGAAATGGCATTTTCTCTTCTCTAGATTGCTTCATAAGTGTTCAAGAAATTTAATTCCTACTTCTTTCTATGATTTTGAACAAATTATAATCTACCTTGCAATAACTTCTTCACTTGGCAAATTCAAAATATGTTTAGAAGAAATTCATGTCATGCAACGAAGATATGCATGAATTTTCATCTTAGGGAGGGATATTCCCAGCAACCCTCCAATAATATGAAAAGGTCATTCAGTCCTACGAAAGTCACAATCAGTTATAAGCACAAAAATAATTTATTAAGAAAAAGTGAGCTGACTAACAAGCACAAGATCTCCTTTTTA
>JXCR01081359.1:0-16407 GCA_002079205.1 Phalaenopsis hybrid cultivar
GAAAAGGAGTTATTAGCAATAGTATATGCCTTTGATAAATTTAGATCATATTTGATTGGAACGCATTGTATAGTGCATACATATCATTCTGTTATTAAGTACTTAATGAAAAAGAAGGACACTATACCAAGACTTATAAGATGGATTATTCTTGTACAAGAATTTGATTTTGAAATAGTAGATCATAAGGGAACTGAAAATCAAATTGTTGATCATTTGTCTAGGTTTGAATTAGAAAAATCACTCTGTTTTGAAAAAGAAATTAATGAATATTTTCCAGATGAAAAATTGTTCATTGTAAATGAGTGACGTCTTTTGTAGTATGCCGACATTGTGAACTATATTGTTAGTGATCTTAAACCCTATGGAATGACATACCAACAAATGAGAAAATTTATTTATTTTTTGGATGACCCATATTTATATAAACAATGAAAGAATCTGATCATTCAAAAATGTGTACCATTAGAAGAATCTTATGAAATTATCCTAAAATGTCATAATTCTGATTTTGAGGGATATTTTGGTGTTGATAAAACAACATACAAAATTCTACAGTCTGAATTTTATTGGCCTACAATTTTTAGAGATGTCAATGCTTATATCAAAACTTGTGATAGATGTAAAAGAGTAGACAATATTTCTAGAAGAAATGAGATGCCCCTCAGTTATATGCTAGAAGTTGAAATATTTGATGTTTGAAGATTAGATTTCATGGGACCATTTGTACCATCTTTCAAAAATTTATATATTCTATTAGTAGCGGACTATGTATCCAAATTGATAGAAATTGTTGCTTTACCTCAATGTGATGCTCAAAGTATTGCAAAATTTTTGAAAACGAACATATTTTGTAGATTTGGGATGCTGAGTGTTATCATTACTGACAAGGGAAGTCATTTCAAAAATGCAATTATGGAGAAGTTATTAAAGAAATATCATATAAATCATATGATTGCTAC
Organism: Phalaenopsis hybrid cultivar; assembly: GCA_002079205.1. Taxonomy (NCBI): domain Eukaryota; kingdom Viridiplantae; phylum Streptophyta; class Magnoliopsida; order Asparagales; family Orchidaceae; genus Phalaenopsis; species Phalaenopsis hybrid cultivar. The sequence goes on from JXCR01081359.1 coordinate 963, forward strand.
TGCTTATCATCCTTAAGCAAGTGGTTTGGCTAAATTATCCAATCGGGAAATTAAATGAATTATGGAAAAAATCTGTGAATCCAACAAAAATGGATTGGTTAGTCAAACTTGACTATGCTTTGTGGGCTTATAGGCGAAAAATATGTAAATCCAACAAAAATGGATTGGTCAGTCAAACTTGACTATGCTTTGTGGGCTTATAGGACTTCATAACATAACTCCTATAGGAATGTCTCAGACAACTTGTCACTTACAAGTTGAACTTGAGCATAAAACATTTTGGGATATTAAAGAGTTCAATTATAATTTAAAAGATGCTGGTGAGAAAAGATTGTTATAATTAAATGAATTAAAGAGTTCAATTATAATTTGAAAGATGCTAGTGAGAAAAGATTGTTACAATTAAATGAGCTTGAAAAGATAAAGAATGAATCTTATGAGAGTGCCAAGATTTATAAAGAAAAGATGAAGATGTGGCATGATCGAAATGAAAGTGCTAAGATTTACAAAGAAAAGATAAAAATGTGGCATGATTAAAGGATTCTTACTAAAAATTTTCAGCCAGGGCAACAAGTTTTGCTATATAATGCTAAACGATGAAGATGTGGCATGATCAAAAGATTCTTACTAAAAATTTTCAGCCAGGGCAACAAGTTTTGCTATATAATGCAAGGTTAAAATTCCAGGCAAACTTAAGTCAAGGTGGATGTGCCCATTTGTTGTGATAAATGTTTATCCTTACGGAGCTATGGATATTAAAGATCCTAATTCTGAGAAAAATTTTAAAGTAAATGATCATAGACTGAAACCTTATTATATAGGGGATCAACATAAATATAATGATGGAATGATGTTGGGTCAACCAGAATAAGCACTGATTATGTCAGGCAGACGACGTAAAACCAAGCGCTTTATGGGAGGCAATCCATAGTTATCAGTGTGGTTTTTTTTTTTATTGTTTTGAGTCATATTAAGAAATTTAGGGTAGTATTTTTTAGTATATTATGTGATAGTAATGATTTTTAGACTTTATTTAGTGACCTAGACATGTTAGAATGAATATTTGGATGTTAAGTTGACTGGTGCAAAAATTTGCATTGGCGCTTAAGCGCGGCAAATTTAATCACATGTGCAATTGGTAGTTTCTAGTCATGCCTAGAAGTTATGAGGGGGAATTAGACCGATAAATAGAAGGGGTTTGTGTGAGTAATTTCACCCTGGATTATTTTTAGCCCTAAAAGTCTAAGAAATAGAGAGATTTAGAGAAAACGTCTTCATGGGAGATGGATTTGAAGAAGAAGAAAGAAGCCGTGAGGAAGAAGTTCATTAGTCAAAGTGCACAAGAGATGTATAACTGTTTCTTAGCTGTTAGTATTGAAGGAATATCAGAGAAGATCAACTAGATGGAGAATACTATATCTGTATTAGAGACTAAGGTGCTTGAATTGCATGCTCATCTAGAACATATTGCGTGGCACCTTAAGATGCAATTCAATCATACCAGCTATGTAAAGGAAGCAGATAAGGTGATGTTCCTTAAGCAAAAGTGGATTGAAGATGATAGTGATAGAGCTCGCCACCACTGTCCATTTTACTAACTCTATATTCCTGGAGAGACTACTGTGAGACAAGAATTCATTCCTTCTAATGAAGAGTAACATTAATTTAAGTGTTAGGAATTGTGTGTTTGGAGTCATGTTTTAAAGTTTGTTAGTGTTTATGTATTGTGTTTAGTGTTTGTGTCACTTATGTGTTTAATTGTAAATGTGTCTTAAGTGTTTTGTACTTAGGAAAATTTTATCATATTTGGAGAAAGAACTAAGTGTTAAATGTGTTTGTACTTGTTTGTGAATTAATATAAGTTTGTTTTTGTGAAAGTTTGTGTTATTTTTAGCCTCGAATTGAAATAGTTATTAAGAGAATTTTGAGAGAGAAGGGAGTTATAGGAAGTAAAAATAGCATTTAAGTGCTATGAGACCATTTAGGGGTGATTTACTTAGGCTAATAGTGCATTTTACTTAGAATTAAAAATTTTGAAAATTGAGCACTGGCGCTTAAGCACCGCATCTTGTACTTAAGCGCGAGCCAACCCAAGAGGTAGGCGCCTAAGCGCCACTTACTCACGCTTAAGCACCGATTCATAAAAACCGGTTTGCGAAAGGTTAAAAGTGAATTTTTGGTCCAAAAATGCCCTCTTAACCGCCTCCTATCGTCTTCCCAACTTGAGTTTGCAATTTTGAGGGCTAGGGCAAGTGAAATTTGGAGATTTCTTGGTGGAATCAAGTGAGATTTGCTAGATCCAAGTTCCTTGAGATAAGAGCTTTACTTGTAAGTAAAAATTTTGGATTTTCACCATACGTTTTAAGCACATTTGGAAGATTTCAAAAATTTACTATTCATGGTGAAAAGTGAAGAATAATCTATAAAAATTGCTTGAGAAGTTTAGTTAGTGCTTTTGGAAGTTTAGTTTAGTGATTTAAACTTGATTTTTAAAGTTATTTTTCGAATTTATCAAATTTGTAGAATGACACCAAGAATGAAAAGGAGCAAAAGAAAGAGCCAATTTGATTTGAGCAAATTTGTCAGTTCAAAAGCTCAGGATCGATATAGTGACACTCTACAGTCACAAAAATTAATTTAGGAGTGACGTTTTAAGAGTTCAGATGGAGAAGTGGAAGACCTGGTAGCCTGCCGACATTGAGAATAGTTCTGTTGTTTCTCTGCTGTCGCTATAACTTCTGTTGTAAGAAAGTTTTATGCAAATCTCCTAGAGGCTGAGGAAGATCGAGTTATGGTTCGAGGGAAGTTGATACCTTTTACTCCAGAGATAATCAACTTGTTTTACCATTTACCACCGGAGAATTTATGTTTTTATTCAAATTATAGTCCTACAGAAGTGGAATTGGACGAGATCATATCTTATTTGACAGTTGGAAGAGGGCATTGGAAGATTACAAATGAGAGGAGAGTAAATTTTCTCATATCAAAGTTGTGTGCACCATCAAAGGCTTGACACTATTTTATATCTGCTCGTCTACTTCCTACAAACCATCTTAGTGAAGTGACTTAAGAGAGTGACATTGAATTATTGTATTCATGAGGGAAAGCCCATCAACATAGGGGCTTTGATATATCACAGTATCATCAATTCAGCAGCTGCTGCTACAACTGCAGGTATGGGGTTTGCTTCCTTGATATTTTCTTTATGCGAGCAGGCTGGATTAAAGTATCATAGTTGGGAGGAAGTTCTGTTGCGTTTAAAGCCCATTACAAAAGTGAATGTGAAGATTTATTTGGAGGATTCAATTTTTTGCTGAAGAGGAGGATTTTCCAGGAGTTATGGATTAGATACGTCTACTTCATCTATCTCTACTGCATCTTCATCAAGACCATCTGCTTCACGTGCTTCTACATCTCGAGGTGAGTCAACTGAGACTCAAGAGCAGTTATTATAGAAGATGATGACTCATATCCACTTTACCGTTGATAAAGTTTAAAATCTAGAACAATTTGCTAAGCATAAAAATAGGTATAATAGGAGAAAGAGTGACTTTGAGGAGAAATTATACCCAGCTCTGGAGGGCTTGATTAGAGGTGACCTGGGAGTAGTATTTCCTCAATGTCCTCATTTTCATGATAATGAGCCTAAAGAAAAATGGTATAGTGGGGATTCTGAGAGTGGAGAGGAGTAGAGATGAGAGATGATGTGTTGGACTTGATTTGGTTTGATGTATTGTTATTTTTGTGTTTTGCTATGGACTCTATGATGTAGTACTGCTACAGATGCAGTTATGTGATGTTGTGGACTATGTTTTACGTTGTGTTTTGAAGTTTTATGTTCTATTGTTGTTGTGATTGTTGTGTTAGATAGTATTTTGTTTTTAAATTTTTTTTGGGTAGTAACTGTTTTTATTTTTAGTACTGTAGATTGGCTAGTTTAGAACTTAACTAAATTCAATGTTTTTTTTAAAAAAAAGTTAAAAATCTTGCTAGCTTAGATCTTAATTTAAAATTTAGAAACTGCTACCCTGTATTTTTCTTTTATCGTGTTAGTGTGTTTTTTGCTTTTATACCCACTGTTTAGAAGTCTATTAAATTTCTACATGTTAAACTAAAATAAAATATTAGAAAATTTGATCAACATTAATTTTACTCCTGTCTTTTGTTTTATACTTGTATCATTAGGATGTAAAAATTCATGTTAGCATGTTATTTCAATTTTCATTTCTGCCTATATAAATATCTGATGCTAAACTGTTTAATCTATTTAAAAAAAAATTAAGTTTGGGGGAGGGATGCAAAACATTTTCAAAACTTGAATTTTATTTGTTCTCAAATGAGCTACAAATGAATTTGAATTTTAAAAGAAGATTGATTATGTATATGAAGTTATATTAAGGAAGTAAAATTTGATTTTAAAAATGAGTAAAAAATTTTAGTTAAAATTTTAAGTAAACGAGAAAAACTTTAAGTTAAAAATTTTTAGTATAAAAAATGATTAATGAAAGTGACTATCTTTAGTAAGAAAAATAATATTTTTGAAAAATTTAGATAATTTAGAATTTTTTTAATACTTAAATTTCTTTTATTAAAATGATTTTTAAACTATTATTATATTTATAAGTAAAAGTTTTATATGAAGACTTTACTTTAGGAAAGTAGAGTTGGAATTCAAAATCTTTAAAGACCTATCTAGATATAGTAATCCTTACCTGAAAAAGAAAAAAAGAAGAAGAAAAAAGAAAAAAAAAAGAAAAGAAAAAGAAAAGAAAAGAAAAAGAAAAGGAATGTAAGGCAGGAGAAGTTTGAGGATTAGTGCCTAATAAAAAATTGGTTCTACATTTGATCTTTTCAAAGCATAAGACTTGATAAAATTTTAAGCTTAAAAATATAATATAGTAAGTAAAATTATTTTTAATAAAAATTTTTAAGTAGAGAAAATAAATCTAAATTTAGAGAACTTACAATATTTCTGAGTTAGATAGGAACTCAAATTTTCATAGTTCTTAACATTAAAAATTTTCAAACTTTAAGTTGGTCTCATTTACTAATTATTTTTTCTAAATTGGACTACTATATTTTTAAATCTAAATTTTAGAAACTACTAAAGAAACTCATATACATATCATACAAATTTGGTTTTTAAAGATTGAAGTGTCCCTTGAGGACAAGTAACATTTTAAGTTTGGGGAATTTTGATACACAAAAAATATATAGTATTTTTAGACACATTTTTATACCTATTTTTGAGATATTGCACTTTAATGGAAGGAATTTTTGTGTTTTTCTTACAGATACAAGTAAAAATGGAAAAAATGCTCAAAGAAGTGAAAAAGCAAACTGATACACCTAAATTATATTATGTTTTAGACACATTTTTATACCTATTTTTGAGATATTGCGCTTTAATGGAAGATATTTGTGTGTTTTGCAGATACATGGTAAAAAGGGTAAAAAGCTTGGAAAAAAGAACAAATTTGGAGCAAAAAGATGAAAAATTGTGCAAAAGAGTTTTGGCGCCTAAGCGCCAGATCCGGTGCTTAAGCACCGGTTAAATAGAGAAGGCCACACCTGCGCCGTGACCCCGTGCTTAAGCACTAGTGGCAATTACTAGATGAGTGAAATCGGTTTTCATGAATTTTGAAGAGGCTTTTGAGGCACTCATTGGCTTAATAGGTGGTTATAACCACCATGGACGAAAATTATCATGAAAGGATGCGTCTCTTGGGCAAATACATTGAATCAAGAAACATTTTGAAGAGATCCCAAGGCACCTCTTGGAAAACTATAAAAGAAAGAAGAGAGGACTTAGAGGTAAAGAAAGAAGAGAGGACTTAGAAAAGAGTCCTGAAAATATTGGATCTTGGAAAACTATAAAAGAAAGAAGAGAGGACTTAGAAAAGAGTCCTGAAAAAATTGGTAAGTTCTAGAAAACTATAAAAGAAAGAAGAGAGGACTTAGAAAAGAGTCCTTAAAATATTGGCAAGTTTGAAAGTTCTTTTCTTGGAGTTAGTTCGGAGAGATTGGATGCGTCTCTTGGGAAAATACATCGAATCAAGACACATTTTGAAGAGATCCCAAGGCACCTCTTGGAAAACTATGAAGAAAGAAGAGAGGACTTAGAAAAGAGTCCTGAAAATATTGACAAGTTTTGAAAGAAAGAAGAGAGGACTTAGAAAAGAGTCCTGAAAATATTGGAGAAAACTATAAAAGAAAGAAGAGAGGACTTAGAAAAGAGTCCTGAAAATATTGGCAAGTTTTGAAAGTTCTTTTCTCGGGAGTTAGTTCGGAGAGATTTCCTTTTATTTACTCTATCATTTTTGTTATTTTGTTTTGAGTGATTGCAAAAGAGAAGAGATTCAAAGGACTTCAAGAGTTTGGTGGAGGACATAAGATAAGTTTTTTTCTTTTGGTTTTAGACTACTTTTGGTTTTAATCAAGACTTGTTGTTAGTTTGACAATGATTTCTTCTTTTAAACTAAAGTGTGGTTTTGTTTTCTCCATGGATTCTGAGTAGTTTTCATTATCTTTCTTCTTAAAATTATAAGTAATTAAGTTTTGGATGGAAGTTATGGAGAGTATTGATCTTTAATGATGGAAGAAGTTATGATGATTTAAATCCATGTACTTCATTTACTTCTTGATTTGGCCAATCTAGATGTTAAAATTTGTAGTGAGAACATGTAAAAACCGGACTGGTATTGTCTTAGTCAATAATTGGAAAGAATCACATGAGGTTTTATGAATGAGAATGTAGTTCATATGATTGAATGCAAATAAATAGAAAAATATTCATTGATAGGTGTAGAGTTAGAGGACTTTAAAGTGATAGGTTAAAACCCCCAACTTGGTTTATTATTTTAGGTTCTGATACGAGAATGTTAGCCCTCAGGTGGAAGGAATCAAGGTAACTCTAGAGTAAGAGCAAGTATCTTTCCTGCTTAGCCGGTCTTCAGAACTATTTAAACTTTAAATTAGCCAATGTTCTTTATAGCATCTCTAGTAAGGATAAAGAATATTATTGCTCCTATTTGGAAAAACACAATTTGCATACTTCCATAACAGAATTCCTATACTTATTACTGATTCATGATAAGAAGAGTTTTCATATTAAGTACTTTTCTTCTACAAAAACTTTAGTTATCTTTTTAAATTGTTATGTTTCGTTAAAATATCAAAAATACCAAAATATACTTTCACAACAGAATTCCTATACTTATTACTGATTCATGATAAGAAGAAAGATATTTTCAAACACAATTTGCATACTTTCACAACAGAATTCTTATACTTATTACTGATTCATGATAAGAAGAAAGATATTTTCATATTAAAGTAATTTTCTTCTACAAAAACTTTAGTTATCTTTTTAAGTTGTTACTATTTCGTTAAAATATCAAAAATACCAAAAGTTTAAATTTTTAATTCCTGCAAAAATCTTTTTTTAGCTTAAGTAATTATCTTTTTAAAAATAGAAAAACTTTCTAAAAAGTGCATATTGCATAATCTTCCTTATGAGTTCAATATTCAGGTCTTAATAAAAAAATTATATATTATTTGATAACGATACGTATACTTGCGTAGTTTCCCAATATAAATATATATAAATTAAAAAGTTAAAAGTCTTATTTTTCTTTAGGATCAAGTTTTTGATTTTGTTGCAAAATAAGAAAATATAAGTGAAAAATACCATTAGAACTATTGCTATACTATGCATAAGCATTAAGTCGGGATCAGGAAATAATTAAGAGATCCTGAACCAACAAGAGATCCTTCATTTTAAACCTTTGGGGCTAATGAACTCCAAATTACATCCCAATCATAATCCATATCTCTTTAGGAAAGAAACAATCATATAAAAATTGAGTGGTTGTTCTTTAGAATGATTACATATATAACATCTAGAGGCGATCATCAACCTTTTTAACTATAGTATATCATCAAGTGGTAACAGGGATAGAAAAATCCCCATAAAAAGAAAGATATAGAGGGAGATATAAAAGCATGCCAGATCAAATGTCCCCACTTCCATTTTCTGTAATTATGTAGCTGAGAATAATACAATTTAGTAATACACATCTTTGAAATAAGTTTCAAAATAGGAGTATCTTTTTATATTTTTGCACAGGGATTTTAGAGATTTGCATAGTGTTGTCACCTATCAAATCTCTTAAATTTTTTACATCCCAGTCATCATCAAACCAAGAGTTAGAAACCAACATGTTTTTATCATTCAAAAGATGATGGGAATCAGTAAAATTTGTCATACCCTAATGCTCATGCCAGAAAGAAACTTTACCGTCACCAATATCCCAATAGATAATATAGTTAGCCACTGATCTAGCTTTTAACATAGCTTTCCAAAGCATAGAATCACCAACCTTCCATATAATAAAGGAAGGGTGTGATTGAGTACTATACTTACGAAGTAAGAATTTAGCTCATAAGGTGTCACCCATTCCGAATTTAAACCAAAGCTTACACATGTTAATTTCAACAATTTGATATAGAATTTTAAACCCAAGACCATCTGAGGATCTTGGCTTACAAACCATGTGACAATCGACCCAATTTTTTTCGTACCACCACCAGACCAAAGAAATTTGTTTAAAATTCTCTCCAAGGTTTTTCGTGTGTTTTCTTATATATTAAGAACTTACATTCCATACAAAGGGAGACTGTGTGGGACACTTTTAAGTAAAGTCAATCTACCCCCATTAGAGGGGAAAACATTCCTCCAATCAACAATTTTTTTATTTAATTTTGTCCACAACATAATCCATTTGTATTTGCTTTCTTCTGCCCCACATAATATTAACACCGAGATATTTAAGGGAAAGGGAAGCAGAGTGACAACCAATATAAGAAGTTGCCCAACTAGCTAAAGTATTATTAACCGACTTCCCAAAATTTAAATTGCATTTAGCCTTATTAAGATATAAGCCAGAAGTGTTTTAAAAACATTGAGCTACTTCATAAGATTTTTTATATCAGTTTTACTAGCATTAGAGACGAGGATTGAATCATCAACATAAGTCGGGTGGCTAACCAGAACCTTTGATTTATGAGAATATTGAGTGGAGGGATGATTAGTTTGCAAACAGTTAATTAAATGAGATAGTTAATCAAAGGCAATTACTAAAATAATAGGGGAGAGGGGATCTCCTTGTTTAACACTCCTTTGAGCAGAGAAAAAACCATAAGATCTACCATTGACCAAAACACTATAAAAATTGTTCTCCAAACATCTTTTAATATGATTGCAAAATTTTTTTTGAGACCCCCTCGCTTTCAAAACACTTAAAATACAATCCCAAATTATAGTGTCAGAAGTCTTTTTTATATCAAGTTTTAAAACCATATTTTCTCCCCTACATTTTTTATCCAAATCCTTAATCATTTCTTGGGCAATAAGGATATTATCAATTATTTCACGTTCTCTAATAAAAACAGATTGTTGAGGTGAGATAATGTTGGAAAGATGTGGATGTAATATGGACACAATTAATTTATTTAAGATTTTGAAAATCACAGATGTAAGGGATATAAGACGAAAATTATTCCAGCTTATCTTATCATTACACTTGGGAATGAGCACAATCAGAACAGAGATGAAATTTTTACCTGGATTTCCCCAGGAAAAGAGCTTAGTATATCAAGAATAAACTCTTTTTCAATCATAGCTTTATATATATATATATATATATATATATATATATATATATATATATATANTCTACCAAATAATCCATTATATTTCAATCATCCAAATATGTTAATTATGATCAAAGGTTGCCCATTTCCCTTTCTTGAGTTAAGCCTAAATGTTAATTAAGGCTAAATTTCAAAAATTACACTTTTGCCCCTAAGGCTTTATACTTCATATTTGTCAAATTTAATTCAAATCACTTTGGAATTTTTATCCCACCTCACTCATGGGCTAATTAAGAAATCAGAGAAGAAAATGTGTTATTTCAAATTTTAATTTAATTTACATGTTTATTTTTATGCAAAAAATAGGATTTTTCAAAGGAAATTCCATAACTTGACCAAGGCAAAGTCTAATCCCTTGAAATTTTTATTGGAGGTAGACATAGACTAGAGAACCACTTGGAACAAATTTCATGACTTTTTTAGTTTCATTTGAATTACTAGAATTACTTTAAGTTTTGGAGTGTTAATTAATTATAAAATATTTTAAATGTGGAAAATTAAGTTTAATATTTGTATTAAATCTCTCTGAGTTCAAGGAACCCAGAGAAATAAGTATCACATTTTTTTTATACTTCTTTGATCTATTAGAATTATTTAAGTGAAAATTCATTTTTTAGCCCTTTAAAAATTATTTTTAAACTTTAAAATTCAATATCTTCACTTGGAAAATTGGGAAAAATATTCCAATTTCTTCTAAATTTTTTGGAAATAATTTAGAACATTTCCATGAATTTTATTAGATTTGTGATTTTTTATTTAATTTTTATATATTTAAATATTAAAATAAGCTTAAAAAATGAAGTTTTTATTTTATTTACAATTTTATTTTTAAAAAATCCCTCTGATTATAGAGAACTCCCAAAACTAATTTTTATGACTTTTTGAGTTGTATTTTTATTATTAAAAATCATTTTAATGTCAAAATGGTATTTAACTTTTAAAAAAATCAATTAGAGTTATCAAATGAACTCCAAATATTTTGAAACTTTTATGGGGAGTTCTTTGAACTTCAAATTACAGTTGAGATTAAGGTTTCATTTGGGGCCGCTTTTTTCACACGGCGCGGCCCCAAACCGCGAAAATTTTTCGTTTGGTTCCCAACTTTACGACCGTAGGAAGCTGAAGCTGGCGGAAAACCTGCTGCGGAATAGACTCCGCGACCCAGCTTTCGCTTCCCGCGTTCGTGAGGAACTTTCGATAATACCCCCTGGATCGAAGCATATAGAGCCGAAGCCCTTGCCTTCAAAGCCCCTCCATCTAACTGCTTCTTCTTCTTATTTTCTATCGCTTCTTAGCAGCAGAATCGTGTTCTTCCTTCGTCGATTTTAGCACAAGTAATGTTGATTTCTCTTCTCTTCTAGTTTTTTTTTTCTGAATTTTTGTTTCCCCTTTTTGTATTTTTATTTGTTTTCCCCCTTAATTAATATTGGGGAAACTCTAAATTAGTCTTTGGGTCCCGTCCAGCGAGGAATGGGGATGTGATAATCTGTTTTCATTTTGGTCTCAAAATTTCTGATTTTGCTTGTATCGTTTCAGGCTTTCTTCTTTGTTTTAGATGAGATTGAAATTAATTTTGAAGCTTCAAGAATAACATATGGGGCTGAGTTTTGTGTTTTATGTGAAGTATTTGATCTTTGTGCCTGCGATCTAAGAAATTTGTACGAATTAGGAAAGAAAACTCTTCTTTTTTAAGCTCCTAAAGTTGCAGTAAGGACATCTATTTTCTCTGGCAGGTTTTATTATAGCTTTTCTAAAAATTTTGCCAAGATAGATCAGATGTAGCAGCATATGACTGTTTCTTTCCTTGCTTAACTGAACTCTTCCCCATTTCAAAATTGTGTGTCAAGGGATCCTTTCCATTTCCGCATTGTTTTTCTACAAGCTCCTTTGTATCAGTTTTATGGTAGTTTATGTTAATTTTGCTAACACTGTTGTATTTGGCATGTGGAGCTTGCTATTGGCCCTCTAAGTTTCTCATTTCAACACATTTTTAATATATCATCTTATCTTTTCCTGAAAAGTATCAAATTTATGATTTTTGGGGTTGGCTAAAAATTGTAGAAGTCTATTTTTTACATTTTTATCTTGTAAAGTGAATTTCTGCTTCTGTTCTATCATATCTAAGACTGTCATGATTTTGTTCCAAAAAGTTTAACTAAATAGGGGCATAATTGTCATTTTTCAAGAAACAGCTATCCCACAGATGTTTTCACACAGCTGCAACAACCAACCAGCCAGCTTCCCCGCAGAGCCTAAAAACCAAGTCATTTAGATGTTTACGTTTCCCAAATTAATTTTCTTTGTTTTTTACGGTGTTGTGAGAGTTAAGTGTGTTCTTAATGACTTAGCTCATGAAAAACTTTCCAAAGAGTTCTCTGGTCACAGAAAACCTTCCAAAATTTTCTTGGATTTTTCAAAGCAATATGCAAATTATTATGATTAATTTATCCAAATAATAGACATAAACTTGAAAAATATAGATCTCTATCTAGAGATCTTCTATGACTTTGAAAAAATCAGAGAATGTTCCCCATGACAGAGGCAACAACATGCCAAAATATCAAATCATGGTGAAATGTCTACATGCATGGAGAATTAAAAGACCCAAAATAGTATTTAATTAATTAAAAATAAAATATGTATCAGATAAACTTATAACCATTTCCACATTGTTCTTCTCTGTTCACAGAGCACTAGGGTATTTTTATTTTATTTTTGTGATTTTTTTACACCAGGATATGAATTTTCCAAGTTAGGGAGCATTTTTTGAGTTATTTAAATCCCTATCTTTCTACATAAACACACGGCGCCGCGTTAACCTATGGTGGCTCCGAAAATAATTTTGGCGCGCTCTGGTTGGACGCCACCATCCACGTAGATGCTGACTCAGCCCGTAATTTATGAACCACACTCCTATTCAGCGCAATCAGAGCCCTTCATTTGATACACGCACAATCCAACGGCTCCGCGTCATCGTCCTCAAATAGAGTGAACCAGTGACCGTAAACCCTAAGACCTTAAGATCTCCCCAATTTCTCAACCAAATGACTTCATGTTTGATCCTATGAACTCATTTAAGTGTGACAAACACATCCATACAGTAAACATGCCATTAAATCAATTCTAATTAAATGGAGAATCAAAATAGGCTCGGGAAGAAGGGAACTTCAATACCTTTGCTCTGAGAAAGGATGCTTCAATCAGAGGTGCTTGGCACATTCGTGGAGGTCTAAGGAGGCTAGGGATTGAGCCACCGGTCATTGTGAAAGGCCTAGACCCAAATTCGATCAAGGCCAAATTTGGGTGTTCATCAAAGTTTAGTATAGAGGCTCTGTATGAGGGAGATTTGATGGGGCTTCTTAATTTACTATGGTGATGGTGTGGGTGAGTTTAATTTGAATTTGGTGCACTATGGAGATGTGGTGGAGAATGTCCTGTCTCCGGCAAGAATTTGAGCTCAAAAACTGAACTCCGGTAAGGGGAATTAGGGCAGAGAAGTGGTTGGGTTGCACTGAGGAGGACTCAAAGAGGCTAAAGAAACAATTTAGAGGGGTCTCCTTGATAAAATGTCAGCACACCCTCCATGGACATGGAGGTGAAGCTTTTATAAAAAAAAGACTTAGGGTGGCTCTGTGGGCTAATGTATTGGTGCAAAGTGTTGCTTATGTGGAGGGCAGAGAGGCTCTAAATTTCAAATGGGATGAGGTGGCCTCTAGGTTTGAATTGGGTTTGAATTTTTGGGTGGTGGCTCACAGTTTTGGCTCCTCCGGTGACTAGGCCGGCCGGCAAGGCTAGGGGAGGTGGCCAAGAGGTCAGGTGAGCCAAGGGAATCTGTCACAACAATTTATTTGGGCAGGTGTTTAGTTTTAGCAAAAATCCTTTAGGCTTTAGCAAATTTGGAATCAAATCCCTTGATTTAGGGAACCTTTGGTCCATGGCTCATTTTGGTGGTTCCATAGGGTTTAGCCTGGTCAATAAGGTCCAAATTTTGGCTGTAGAAGTCTTGCCTTGACCAATTTGACATAGCTAGGTCAATTTTGGTGTATGGGTCCAATATGGGTCCAAATGACCAAATCTTGGGTTTGTGCTAGGCTTGCCATGACTTTGAGCCCAATTGATTGTTCAACATTGTGTAGATGATTGTAATGAAGATTTTAGTGAAGGATTGAAGTGATTTTGAGTTCAATTGAAGGTTCAATTTGGAGGATTTTGGAATTTTGGTCACTTTAGGCATGTTGGGTTAGACTTGGGTCTAGATTGGGCTAGGCTTGAGCCAAGTCCAAATTGATTTTTGAAAATGGTCAATAGGAACATTATGAAGAGTTTTCAACATAAATTGGGTGCCAATTTTGGGGCTAAGGCAATCAATTTGGTGGAATTTGGAGACACCAATTTGAGGCAAATTTTGGGATTTTTGGACTTTGGCTAAAATTAAATAAAATTGAGGCCTCACCAAGGTCAATTGAAGGTCAAGTTTGATGTGCAGGAATATTATGAAGAGTTTAGGATTCAAATTGAGGCAAATTGAGTAGTCTATGTGGTTTAATTTGGTGGGATTAAGTCATAGGGCCAAAATTAGGGGTTTGGCTTAGATCAAAATTGGGCTCAAAGCATAGGCCAATTATGCTTGGCTTTGGTTAAAATTTGCCATGAAAGATAAATTTGAGTTTGAAAATGAAATTGGGGAAAATTGGGACCAAATTGATGGACATTTGAGGTAAATTTGGAGAAATTGGGTCTTTAAAGGTAATTTGGGGGTTTTGATCAAAATGGTCAAATTGGTCAAATTGGGTCATGTGGTAATTGAGAAAAATGAAATTGAGAATATTTGTAAGGTTTTTGGAACTTTTTGAGATTTTTTAGAATTTTTGAAATTTTGGACCAAGGAGGGGCATTTTGGTAAATTTGGCAATTTTTGGTGATTTGGATAATTTGGATGTTTTCAAAAGGTTTGAAATGATTTTTGAACAATTTTAAGTATTTTGGGTAAATTTAAGAATTTTGGCCAAATTTAGGGTTTCAATGACACTTAGGTAATTTTGGGGAGTTCAGGGGCAACAAGGCCATATTGGGTATTTTTGGTATAATTGGGGTGCCAACCACCATAAATGGGCTATGGACCAATGGAAACCCCATTTGGGTCCTCTATGTACTGATCTTAGCTAAACCCTAGCATAGGGCTAGTAGGTTTAAGGGACCATCTACATGAGTCTCCCAAAAGATCAAGGGACCAAAACTAGGAAATTCTTGGGTTTAGGGTTGTGAGTGATTGTGGGTGAAGGTGAGTGCAAGTGAGTGCCTTAGCTCTAGACAAACACCCAGGGTTAACCCTAAAGTCAAACAGTCCTATGGGAACTCTCCTTGAGCTCCCTCATAATGACCCCACCTACTAAGTTGCTAAAGATCAAGACCAATATTTAGAGCCTCAAGTTGAGCAAGGAGGAGTTTAGAATTTCTAATGGTGAGTGTCCCTTTTCTAGTTTTATAAGAATAGTCAATAGTAAAGTTTTATGGCTAGACCTTAGGCTACTAAAGAGGAAAATCTAAACCTCAACCAAAAGTGGGGCCAACACCTTACAAAGAAATTCAGAAAATTATCCAAAATTATCATGATTCTGAATTTGGAGGTCATTTTAGGAATGATAAAACAGTTCATAAAATTTTGCAATCTGGATTTTATTGGTCTGCCCTATTTAGATATATATATATGTTGCAATTGTTGTTAGATCGG
>JXCR01081359.1:16694-75023 GCA_002079205.1 Phalaenopsis hybrid cultivar
AAAAAAAATTTGAAATGCCTCTAAATTTCAATTTGAAAATTAATATTTTTGATGCATGAGGAATGGATTTTATGGGACTATTTATACTTTCATTCGGAAATGTGTATATATTGATTACAGTGGATTATGTTTTAAAATGGATAGAAGATTTTGATTTACCTCGACGTGATGCTCAGAGTGTTTCAAAATTTTTAATTAGAAATATTTTAACAAGATATAGAAAGTCGAGGGTAATCCTTGCTGATAGAGGATCTCATTTTAGAAATGCAACAATTGCAAGATTGGTGGAAAAATATAATAGAATGCATAAAATTGTAACTTTTTATCATCCTCAAACTAGTAGTTTGACAGAAGGATCTAATCGTGAAATTAAAAGAATTTTGGAAAAAAATGTGAATCCTAATAAAATGGATTGGTCTGTTAGATTAGATATTGTATTATGGGCATACAGGAAAGCTTATAAGACACATGTAGGAATGTCCCCGTATAGATTATTTTTTGAGAAGACTTGTCACTTAACAGTAGAATTGGAGCATAAAGCTTATTGGGTTATTAAGGAATTCAATTTCAATTTAAAAGATGTTAGTGAGAAGAGACTATTGCAATTGAATGAGCTTGAAGAAATTAGGAACGAATCTTACGATAAGGCTAGGATTTATATGGAAAGAATGAAAAAATAGCATAATTGAAAAATAATAAAAAAGAAATTTGAGCTTGAACAAGATATTTTATTATATAATACAAGAATGAAATTATTTCCTGGAAAACCGAAGTCTAGGTAGAAAGGGTCATTCATAGTTATAAAAGTTTATTCCTATGGAGCTGTTAATATTGAAGACCCAAATACTGAAAGGATAATTAAAGTGAATGAGCACAAATTGAAACCATGATGGTCAAAGACCAATTTTTAAAGAGACTGTAATGTTGGGTCACACATATTTATCATTTATTTTTGCTTTTATGTTTTTGTTTAAAATTTTATATTTATATTTTGTATCTTTATAGATTTCATGTATTTGAGAAAACTTGACATTAAGAAAATATTTAAAAAACATCTTTATTTACCTAATTGTATGGAAGAATTGAGAATTATTGGATCAAAATAGAAATGGTGAATTTTTTGGAACTAGCGAATGATGCGCTAGATTCACGAAAGAAGCGCCATATTCCAGAGAGCTGGTGCCAGATGGGCCGCGGCGACGAAAATGACTTAAAATGTTTCAAAAGACGGTTTTTGGCAGTTTTAGGCGGGTTCTTCTCCTTTTAACTCCCAAAAATTGATTCCAAAGTCTATTTTAGGGGGAAAGCGAGAGAAGACTCACTAGTTTTTAATTCCTATGGCTTCCCACTCTAAAAATTTCACTGGATTTAGAATTTTCAACTGGAGAAAGTTTTTTTGTTTCGATACATAGAATTTACATGATCATGTTCTTGTAAAGAAGAGACTAATCAAATAAAGGGGATTTATGAATCGAGGATTCAATACACCGAATACTCGAGTAGAGGAAATTATTGCACAGAGACGCTGGGAAGTGCTTTGTTAAATTACTATCACCATAATTGTCCCTATGGTGAAAGAGTTTTATGCAAATCTTCATGGAATCAGCCAAGGAATTGTATGTGTGAGGCAGGTTTGTGCAATTCACTCATTCAAGAATAAATGAGATTTTTATGATTGAAAGTGTTTATCATTACAAGAGTTTTACCCCTACGAGAGATAATATAAATGAACTCTATCGATGCCCTATGGATGAAAATGCAAATTGGGAGTCAAGAGACGATCAAAATGTAAATTTTTCTTCATCATTGTTAAATCGTGCTTCTAAGGAATGACATTTCTTTATTGCGTCAAAATTACTCCCCCTATGAAAATCAGTAAGGTAACTAAGGAGAGTGTTATTCTGAACTATTGTATTCAAACTGGAAAACCTGTTGATATCAGAGCAATAATTGTGAAATCGATTTTGGGTTTGATTGTCAATGGATCTGCAACTGGATTGATCATTCATCCACTATTTTCCTACTATGTAGTCAATCGTAAGTACTATGTGAGAGTTGGGAAAAATTGCTTCTTCCTTGAAAGTCGATGGATTCAGAAGTTTATTTCAACTATATTGGAATGGGAGATGAGAATGATATGAATGTACTGATGGAACAAGCATCCTAAAATTCATCACTTATTCAGCCTTACTTCAGTTCGAATGCACTTTAGAAAAGGATTGAGAAGATAAAAAAAGAGGTACAGAACCTTATGCATGCAATTGGGAATATTTCTGAAATGTTAGATCTTCTGGATTAGAGACTGAAGGTATATTTTGAACATACTGGTTATATAGACGATGGTTTGGTACGTATGTTCAAGAAACATGCTTGGATTGGGGAAGGATCAATTGATAAATTTTCTTATCTACCCTTCTACAACTTGTACGTACACTATCAATCCATGGGAGATATCTAGAAGGACGAGAGTGAAGAAGATGTTTAAACTTAATATATGCACGGAATGTTTTGTTTAGTACTGCTTGTTTGTGTTATTGTGTTATGTTGGAATGCATTTATTTTTATTGTTGAACTCTATTTACGTTTAGATTTCAGTGTTAGGATGTTTGGTTTGCTTTGAACACTGAATTAATTTTTGTTGGCTTGAAAAATGTTAGTTTGTAATAGCACGGATTTTATATATAAAAGTGAGTTTGGTGTTGTTTGTGAAATTTTGGTTAATATTTAATTATGATTATAAATGTTTATTTGAGTTAATTAGAGGTTGACGTAAAGTGTTACGCATCAGATTTCCACAAAAAATAAAATCTGGGAAATTAAGATGTTGGCGCCTTGTGCGCCAGTTGACAAAGAGTTGGCGCTAAAAGCACCAGATTTGACGTCTGATGCGCTAAATTGCCGAAAATGCCAGATTGCCTAAAAGAATATGATATCACACAATAAAACTCCATTTTTACTGCTTTGGTCGTCTCCTACCTCTAAATCGTGACCTAGAGCTTCACATTGTGCGTGCTAGAAAAAATTTCGAAGGCCGAAGATCATAGATTTCATCTTCTCTTGGTAAGAGCTTCACTTTAACTTAGAAATATTTTTGTTTTCACCATTAATTTTTCTTACATCATGGGAAATCCAAAATTTGGGATTTTTGATGGAAAAGCTTGAAGAAAACTAATAGTGAAAAGCTTACCAAAGAATATTACTTGGGGAGTTAGATTTTTTTATTTTGTAATTTATTTGGAATTTATTTGGATTTTCATAGAAATTCTAATGGCTCCACGAGTAAAGAGAGAAAAATTGATAGATGATTTTGATGCAAGAAGGTTCGTCAATTTTAAAGCCCAACATTGTTATAACACTCAAATGGAAACAAGAAAATTGATCCAGGAACGGACATTTGCTAACCCGGGTGGCGAGCTCAAGAGGTTGATCAACGCAAAAATTGGAAGAGGTTTTTCTACTTAACTGCAATAGCAATTGCACCTATGATTCGGGAGTTTTACGCTAACTTGATGTTTGCCACTGACGCTCAAATCCTTTTGAGAGGTAAGCAAGTTGAGTTTTCTAAAGAAATGATCAATGTTTTTTATGGGCTAAGAAATTTATTTCATTGTGAATACGTTGCATTCGTGATGACAAATTCATCAATGGATGAATTGATTTCTTTTCTGACTGATGGAAGAGGAGAATGGAAGATTAAAAATAACAATAAATTTAACTTCTTTGCTTCCATGATGACTATTCAGTCAAAGGTATGACACCCCTTCATCTTTGCTAAATTACTATCAACAAATCATCTGAGCGAAGTAACGAAGGATAGATCTGTGTTAAATTTCTGTATTCAGAAAATGAAGGCAGTAGATGTTGGTGCTCTCATAGTTCATCATGCTCGAATTATAGCTAGTAGTGCTACAACTAGTGGTTTGGGTTACCCTGCCCTTATTTTCACTTTATGGGAGTAATCAGAAGTAGAGTCCCATAGAAATGAGGAAAGGCTACAACTACAAAATCCTATCCAGAAGCATACGATTTAAAAAGTTGAATTATTTGTTCAGTCTAAGAGTTGAGGTAGTGATAGACCCTCTACATCAGTCGCAGGGGCATTCTACTTCTCGCTCTGCTTCACTTGAAAATATTATGGAGCAGCTTATGATTCAACAAATTGATATAGTTAATATGCAAAATCAGATAGGAGAAATTAGAGCAATAAATGCTTATAATGATGAGTATAAGCAGAGGAGAGTTCAACATGATCTAGCTTTTGAGGAAGCTATGGTTAGATATCTTAGGGATGAATACAATGTGAAATTTCAAACTTGCCCCAGCTTCACTCCTTATGCTCCTGTTCATAATGATGATGATGAAGAAGAAGATGAGCTGGAGGAGGAGGAAGGCGATGAGGATTAATATTCTTAGGAGTTTAGTTTAGTTTGTTTGATTGATGTGTATTTGTTATTTTTTATTGTGTGTTATGTAGTATTTGAAATTATTGTAATAAAAACTTTCATTTTGTGGTGTGAACCTAAATTGTAATATTAACAGTAGATTTTTATTTTTTCAGCACTTTTAGTATTTTGAGTTTTTGTTTCTATTTTATTTTCAGCAAATCATTTAAAATACATATGTTTGATTTAATGTTTTAAAGCCTGAATGTATTTTTAAAGTTAGTACCTGTAGTATACCAGAGCACTGTTCCATACTCAGAAATCATCTACATGTTAGTTTTTATTTTTATGTATTTACTGTATTCTTTCACTAACTAAATTTTGTACCAACACATTTTTAAATTACTTAAAAATTTAAATTTGGAGGAAAGAAAAATTTCTTTTAAAAAAAGAAGTAAACTAAATTTTATTTGTCCTCAATTAACTATAGTTTTAAAATTATTTAACATGACTTGGGATATTAAGATTTCACTTTAGATGACTATACTTATGTTTATGAATATTATGGTAAATTTAGGTAAAAATTTTTAATAATGAAAGTCAATTTTTAAGTTAAAGATGTTTGGTATGATAATATAAGACTATGTTTTTTGTATTTTAAGTAATGGAAATTTTATTTTTAAATTATTAAGAATTTTAGAGTTTCATGTAAGAAGAAAAAAATGAAACTTTATGAAAAATCATAAACTAATATAAATTTATAAATTGAAGAAAGGTAAGGAGTTTTGACTTTAAGAAGAGGATAGTGAAGTTCAAAGTTATTAAAGGCTATACAGATATAGTAATCCTCACTTAAAAAAGAAAAAGAAAAAAAAGGATTGAAAAGATCCTAAAAGAAAAAAAAAATGAGTGAGGAGAAGCTTGAGGAGATTCCAAATCAAAAATTAACTTCACTTGAATCAACTTAAAGAAAAGGTTTTATTACATTTTCTAAACTTATATTGGAGTACTAGTAGCATTACTAGTAAAGTTTTCATGAAGTTCTTTTTCATATGAATGTTTTAAGTATCCTTGATATGACAAATTACAATTCTTCTTGAACAGAGATTCAGAAATCTTAAATTTGATTACTAAATACTCGTGAACTTAGAGTTTGAATCTAAGTTATTAATGATTTTTATTAAATTTTACTATTTTATTTATTAAACTAAAATATAGAAGTTATAAGTTAATCTCTATCCTAAGTCATATGTTTTTATGTAGTAAAATTGTTACTTTAGGACAAGTAACATTTAAGTTTAAGGGATTTTGATACACCAAAATAATATGTTATTTTAAAGTATATATTTTATGTTAATTTTTGGTGATATTGCACTTTAAAGAAGGCTATTTTCATGTTTTTGTTGCAGGTATATCAATTTTAGGCCTTTGGAGAAAAAGTAGCAAAAATACGAAATTTGGAGCCAAAACAGCGAATTTTGGGATTATGGTGCTCCAGATTAGCCCCAGAAGTGTCATTTGATAGAGAGCTGGTGCCTGAAGCACCAGAAGTGGCGTAAGAAGCGTCATTTGACAAAGAGCTGGCACCAGATGCACTAGATTTGGCGCCTGAAGTGCCAAAAGTAAGAATAGCGTGGTCCTAAGCAAGTTGGCGCCTGAAGCATCAGAACTGGCGCCACATGCACCCGAGATGACTTTTTGCAGATTAAGACGGTTCGGGACGAATTTTACGCCAATTTTAAAAGGGACACTTGTTCTAAATACCTCTTGAAGTGATTCAATGCATCTAGACACTTTGGATGGTTCTTTTATGATGAGATGTCTCTTGGATCAATGGAAGCGTGTTTTGAATTCGAAAGGGTTAACTTTTGCTTAGAATTTAGGAGGAATTTTTGAATTCTTTTTGAAGGGATGCAACCTTTAATAATAGAGAGGAAAGTCTAGGGCTGGAGGAGAGTCTTTTTGGTGTGGCGTGTAAGAGGGGCGAAAGAGAGAAAGAGAGAAAGTCAAGGGCTAGGAGATTTTCTTCAAGGATTGTAAGAGGAGAGGAAAGGTGAGAGATTTCTTCTTCATTGCACTTCTAAGAGAGAATTGAGAGTGCTTGTAAATAGGGAAAGGCTTGAAAAAGAACTTCTAGGAATTTGTTAAGGAAGGATTGTGAGATAAGTTGTCTTTTATTTCTTTTGTTTTGTAAACTTATTTTCTTATATGAAATTTGTGTTTTGTCGTATCCTTCTCATGAATTTCGAGTAATCTTCTTTATCCTTCTCCCTACTTTGAAATATGGTTTTATGAAGAATTAATTTTGCTTTATATGATTTTAACTGTCAATAATTTGTGATGATTTGAACTCTTATCTTCATTTACTTTTCGATCTGGCCAATTGAATTGCTAAAATGTGTTGAGAAACATATGTTTCAAAAGGGCTATGAGATCTACAACATAGGGAGAATCATACTTGATTTCATGGGAGAGGATGTCATCAATGGAGTTGAGTGCAAATAAATAGGGAAATATATTTTGTTGGATGTAGAATTGGAGATTTTAAGGTGACAGATTAAAATCCTCAATTTGGCCGAATTGATTGAAAACTGATGCTAGATTGTTAGCCCTCAGGTGAGGAGTAGTGGGAGCTCTGAAGTGGCAGTTGGTATTCTCCTAGCCTAACCACGGAATTAGGGACCAAACTTTGGATTAGTCAATGTTTTTTATGCACTCATAAGAGGGTAAAGTATTTGATTGCTCCTATTTTACACAAAACAATTTAAATATATATATTTTCAAATGATTTTAATTACTTCAGAATCCATATAAAAGGGAAAGAAGTTTTTTTAAATTTAAACTCTTCATCACAAAAACTTTATTTTTTTTCTTAAGTTTACTTTTGAAAATTTAGCAATTACTTTAATTAACTTTGTCTTTTATTGCATTTAATTTAGCATTCATTCTATTATTCTATATTCGAATTTCGCACTTCACTTTTGTAGTTTAAAATTGTAATTTATATTATAATCTTAAGAATTTACATATAGGCATTTCCAACTTCCCTGTGAGATCGATATATAACTCCATTAGAGCCCTTTATTTCTTGAGTGATACATATACTTGTGTTATTTTTAGGGGATTTGACAGTTTAAAGATTTTTAAAAGATAAAATTGTTTTCACTAAAGTTATTTTTGTTGGAATTAAATTGCACATTTACTATTGTATTTGTCGTGTGTATTTTATAATATTGAAAAATATTTGCAAATTTAACACACTAAATCCACCCTCATCATGCTTCAATTGATTGATGCTAGTGGGTTATATATTGATGATTTTGGGAGTACTCAGTGGGTTCTGCTTGTAGTTCCTTGTTCCAGTGCAAGAGAGGAGGAGATTTTCCAGTTCGGAGACTTGAGGAATTTAAGAAATGTGTTTGTTGAGTCATCTTTTGGTCGTTGTAATATAGAAATTAGTTAAGTATATTTATATCGATTGATGTATGTAAGTTGTATCAAATTGTTAGTGGATTTCTATTTGGTTCAATGAAACTGCTTGGTACTTTCTACATGCTTCTTGGGTAGACATTTACGTCTTTCTTGTGATGATTAGATTTGATGGATCGAATGAGAGTTACATAGTATTTTTATTACTTTCTAAGGCCATGAAAACCTTCACGAGTTAATTTAATTTTTATTCTGGCTAAGTGAGTTGTTAAAATTTGTTGTGAACCATAAATCTTGGGAAAGTCTATGGTTGAATCAACTAGGTTTATCACATTAAACTAAGGAATAAATATTGATGTCTTATGAGGAGATGCAAATATTAGGGAAATATTCTTTGATGGGTAAGATCTAAGATTTATGGGAATAAAATCATTTCTAATAAATCTTCTATATGCTCTCGGGAGAGGGTAAAGAAGACTACTGCTCATATTTGTCACTAAACTATTTCTACTTGCAATTCTCTATTTCATGAAATCTTATAATCTCATTGCAAGGAAGAACCACTATGTATTTGATATTTTCAATATAATTGTGAGAATTTAGGTTTACTTTTGCCGGACTATAACTTTTCATTTGCTTATGACAATAGGATTAATCTGCAGGACTATTTCAAAAACCAAACTTTCAGGCTATGACTTAACAACTAGGCTAGAACTTTCCAAATAAGGATCACCTCGTTCCCAATATGATCAACATTCTGAACTCTAAAATTCGATATTGCTGATACGATACATGTACTTGTGTGTGCCTCGTATGTGCATCTGGAAGCGGTATCAGTGTTTTGTTAGGATTGTGTTATGTTTGAAGTATTAGGATTGTATTAGTGTAGAGTTCTTTTTCACACAAATACACCAAAACTTTTGCTTCACTACTTAAAAATTAATATTATTTAAAAAAAAGTGATATTTTGGTGATACAGATCAGAAAATATTTTTTTCTCTCGCAAATAAATTCTCTTCTGCTCCTCTCAATTAAGAGCAAATTAAAACTTATAATATAAAAATATCATTGATTTAAAATACAAAAGACATCAAGCAAAAAAAAATAAACCCGAAGCAGTGACAATTTCAATTGAGAAACTCACCTTCATTTTCATTCTGGTTAACATTATTTTAAATTCCATCAAAATTGATCTCATGTGGTTTTACTGCAGAAAAAAAGGCATGGCACATGCTTTTGGATAACCTGCTTTTCCTCGTCGAATTTTATGGCTGGTTTCGAGGGTCTAGTTCAACCACTCCCAAAAAAAGACCTTTCACCTTTTTATTTAATATCGCAAAGTGAGTCCATTAAACAAATAAGTGTTGTGCTATTATTGAAATTTAGACACAAAATTACGTCCGAACTCCAAACATAATATTCTCCGTTCTCTGTGATGAAAATACCATCCACGACAATTTTCATGTAATGGCCATCTCAAACTATTAGGGAGAAAATTAAAAAAAAAATGAAATTTGAATCTGATAACATTAATAATTAAATCAGTTCTAATATAAAAACTAAGTCTAACAATAATAGCCACAACCACTTGAGACACAAGGCAATAGTACAGTGCGACTAAACCCCGAAGTTCAAAATGCCTTAACAAAAACACGAAGAAATTCGATCATTAAGTGGTTCAGTATGCAACACAACAAAAAACTGTATTATGAAATATTATCTAGTTCATAAATTCAAATCAAACCAAAATACAAAATCAAAATCTATTACAACTTACAGCATAAGAACACATGCAGAGCAGCCTCCATAAGACTTGGAACCAAAACAGGGCTAATCAAAAAGTTCATAATCTTATTGCGTTATTGATCCAGACGACAGAGCAGATTCACAATAAATCATGATGATAAAAAGATCATTCGTTCTTCTTTTCTTTCTTAGTCTTTTCAGCACTGACGCCGGTGTAGGGAGCAACGTTGAATGCATATTGTTGGATGACAGAAAAGACAACCATCTCAAGAATTACAAGTACGTTCTGTATGGCTTCCTGGATATGCTCTACATCCAACCAGAAATGATGTGATTTGATTACTCCAGCAGAGGCAAAGACATCAAGCACCACTCCCTGCCATCAAAACTCCATTATTTTCCTATCAGAACTGGAAAGCTCTATTCATTAAAAAAAAGGAAGATTTACATATACCATTCATTTCCAATGTATTTACATCTTTAACACCTAAACTTCAGTTATGGAAGAGTTCAAGTTAGAATAGATCTCATGTTTTTTTCTCCAGTTTTAATGAGAAGAAAACTAAACAGTAACTTCTTTTAAACACCAGGCAATAAGCCACATTTGTGGCCTTGGCTTGCGATTCATAGGTTAAAATCTCCCAAGAAAAAAATAATTTTTGCAATGTATATACTTGTTATTCTGGAGCTACTTTAGCCAGCAGCTACATTACTAGGCTCCACTACTTATATTGTCATTTTCGATTGTTCATGTTTTATGATATAAAAACTATATTTTTACTAGTTATTGTATAGTAGTTTAATACAGGGGGCCATATAAATATATATATATATATGGCCCAGCATTGACTAGCATGCCGGAAGGAAGCGAGCGACCAGCTCAAAACGACGATTGCAACTGGAATCTATTTGGATTACTCTGAATAATCTCATGGAAAGGTTAGATGAGCTAACCTCAGAGTTTTTCCAATTTAACACGAACATACGATGAGAATTGCTATCTCTAAAAGGAGGAAATCCCAACTATTTTACAATTCAACCTACACCACAGACATCCATGCCTGTAAGCTGAGCGAGTTGTGGTGGACTTAGGGACATGGGACGAAAACTTGGGAAAATGGGGTTATAGAAGAAGAATCTGAAGGTGATGGCATCATCAATCGTGGGTTCAACTTGGCTGAATCTAATGAAGATGATTAGCACCACAGAGACGGTCTTACGCCAAGAAGTTATGCCTCTTCTGAAAAATTTCCTAGCGAATTTCGAGCTAAAATGAATTTTTTTTTTATGGTCATTTATATATAGAAATTTATCTTAGGTATTCATCTTAATAGGGAAAAATGGAACGAAACCTTCTTTGTGAGAAACAGGTGTACCTGCAGGAATTCATTGGTAGAAGAGAAACAGTGGAGAGAACTGCAGAAATGATTCATTATCATCCCACCATTCCAGAATATACAATGCCTCCCTACATACAGCTGCAGCAGAAANGATGCCTCCCTATATACAGCTGCAGCAGAAAGTTCTAGAGATGATTCTAGGCATAACCGAAAAGATACCATACGGGTCTAGCACCCTTGGGGACCACACTAGAGTAATAATACCATAAGATAGAGGTTAAGTGCACCTAATACTTCCCAGCAAACTAATGGTTCTCGGTAGAACCGTTAGCTTGGTTCTCAGATCATGAAATTCATGCTTCGAAAGAGCTTTTATAAGAATGTCCGAAGGGTTGATCTTGAGTTCAAATGTACTCAATTTGCACTTGTTTGAAGTTGAGATCTCGTATGACGTGATAATCGATCTCTGTGTTTTGTTTGTGCGTGGAAGTTCGGATTGTTGGCTTTTGAGATGGCTTAAATGTTGTCGCAATATAGAGGGGTTGGATGCTGAAGTTGAATGCCAAATTCTTGAAGAAGACGAAGCCATATGACCTCCATAATGGCTGTAGCTAGTGCCCAGTACACCGCTTCAGTTGATGAAGGTGCCATAGTAGACTGTTCATTGACCATTCAGGAAATCAAAATGTCACCAAGAAAGGAACACACCCGAATGGTTGATTTTTTGTCAAGTTGGTCTCCCGCCCAATTCATATCAACATAGAAGCGAAGAGTGAGATCCCCTGGGCTCAGGTTTCTTCGGCAGATGCCATTGTTGCCGTCCCCCACCCAACTGCTACCCCTTCGGTCCAGAACGAGGGACAGCAGGTTGGGCGTGCAATGCAAGTCATACCTACTCCCCCGCCTGCTACTTCGAATGCTGAGAAAGCTCGACTCTCATCAGCCTCTCTCCCTGATGCTTTGAATACTGATAATAATCAATATCCTATTACATCTAATGCTCTTTACCCAGTTGAGAGAACTGAGCAGGTGTTACCTGTTCCGGATCCTCCCATCATTTCTATTTCTGAGGAAGCTCGTCCTTCTTCGGCCTCTCTTCTTGACGCTTTGAATACCGATAATAATTCTCTATATTCTCATCATTCTGATGCTCTCTCTGATACTCCTTTGGAGGATATTTCTAAAATTTTAAGGGATGAATGGCATGTTCAAAAGTATCGTCGGAGGAAGTATAGAGAGCAAGAGGAAGCGCAAAAACACAATAGTGGGAATACCTTGTTGGATATGAATCACTATTTTTCATATGGAGAAAATGGACGAACCCGAACTACAACTTCTAGGAAGGGTCATATGTCTACTCATGTTTAATGTCCTAATTTGGAATATCAGGGGAGTTGCGGATCCTCACTCCCTTGGTAGATTCAAGTCAATGATACTGTTGGGTGGGATCTGATCCCCCGTCCTTTAAACATTTTGCTGGTTGGAGACAAGATTGATGCCCCATATGTCCGTCGGGATGTCTCCTCTTAGCTTTATTATCTATTTGGTGGTATGGTTTGGCCTTGGATTTCATTGGGGTTGTCCTTATATTTCCTTTCCTACTTCAGTGGTTCTCGGTTGGGGCGGTGGTTGTCGCTCACCTAATATTTATGGAAGTACCTACTTTTGAATTTTGTGGTACTTTCTTTGGGTGCCAGCCTTTGCACTTGAGATTACGGGTTTTATTGGCTTCATTAACTCAATCTCTACTTCACATGTCCTCTTTCTTTCGTTTTTCTTTATTACTGCAGGTTCTCTCGTGGAAATCAGATGTTTGTGATGCTGATGCCACTTGGAGCTCTTCACTTGGTTTGTGTTCTTTCTTAATTTTTTGGTGTACATCTTTTGTGGGGTATACGATTAACTTTGGTATACTGGATTTAATGTTTTTTTAGGTACACTTTTTTCCTTTTTATCCTTTTGGCGTGGAGTTGTAATGTGGATAAAGATACCCCTAGGTTTTTTATTTTGTTTTTAGACGGGGATTCTTATTCCCCCCCTATTTTTGTACTTTTAATTTATATTAACATGTAGGGAGCCACGAGATGCTCTTTCCCCTAATATANATCTCCCGCATTAGTGATGAGTAAAAAGGTCCTGAACGGAGTCCCCCAAGGAAAACCCCCCTCAGTAACTCCGGATCCACCCCTGGAATCTGACTGGCTTCAGCAGAAAACCGACGGAAGTAGTCCTTGAGCGATTCTCCTTCATTTTGACGAATTCCCTACAGATGTGATGAATCCTTTATGATCCTTTGATTTGCGATGAATTGCTCTACGAACTGTTTGGCAAGCTCATTAAAGGTGTTTACAGAGCCCCTTGACAGAGAGTAGAACCAAGTTCGAGCTTGTCCTTTGAGAGTTGCTGGGAACACTTGACATAGAAGTGCATCAGAGGCACGTTGAATGTGCATGATTGTTCGATAATGATCAATATGCTCGTAAGGATCGGTTATCCCTTCATATGTATCGATGTTCGGAAGTTTGAAGCCTATTGGGATGGGATGTTGGAGGACCGCATCTGTTAAGGGAGAAGATTCATGGATATTACGATGAACGTAGAAGCGATCCTTTTTCTCGAGGGGAAATTCTTCTTGGACGAGGCGTCGCAGTTCGTTACGAATGACATTATTTGGAATCGTAGGAAGATGTGGCAATGTCGGGTGAGCTGCACGAGATGGATGAGTGGAACTTGCTGTATCTAGAAGTTCAGCATCACGGCCTGACAGGAGATGTGTTCCTTCTTGAGGAGGCGGGCCGGTACGAGTTCCTCCGAGTGACATGTTTCTCGTACGTCGTGGAGTTAATGGTAAATGAATTTCATCCAATCATGTAGGCAGCGGCTGTTGAGCCTCGCGTAGGAGCTCTAGAATCTCTAGTTGAGACTCTTCCATTCTACGCATTCAATCTTCTATTGAAGGACCCGAAACACCTTCATTGGCAGGATAACGTCTTCCAGGGCGGGAAGACGAAGAAGTATGCCGCCCTTGGCTTCGTGATTGCTCCCTGGAACGATGGGTGTTGGAGCGAGATGCTCCATTATCACGAACATTGTGTCTGGTTGCCATGTAGTTGACCGTGTAAATACTTTAGTTGTGGTCTTGAAACTTTCCCACAGACGGCGCCAAACTGATGCGTGCTAGAAAATTCGCGGCGGTAGAGTAATGNCCCATAGCAAAAGGTTACAACGGCCAGTTGGAGGTTCCAACTAAACCCAAAAAATACAACTCACACAAATAAACACCTAAAGAATCACCACCGAGATTACTAACTCACTCAGAAGTAATCTTCAAAAAAATACCAGCATATGTTGATGCGTGCTAGAAAAATCGCGGCGATAGAGTAATGGATTATCGTCTTAACGTTGCACGAAAATTCAGCACACACTCAGATGAAAATGAATCAAGCTGTAATAACACCAGAAGTTTTTACGTGAAAAACCCGTAAAAAGGGAAAAACCACGGGGCCTGGCCCAGTTGTAAAAATCCACTATAAGATGATGATTACAGATGCCCCTTGTCCCACAGGTGGTAAAGGGTTACTCGATTTCCACGTTATAACGTTGACCAATTACGTCTAGTAAGTGGTGGTTGACGGAGGTCAGCGGTGAGCGGCGACGTTCAACGGTGGTTGGCGGTGGTCGACGGTCGTTGTCGACGGTCAGTGGTGGCCGACGNCTATAAGATGATGATTACAGATGCCCCTTGTCCCACAGGCGGTAAAGGGTTACTCGATTTCCACGTTATAACGTTGACCGATTACGTCTAGTAAGTGGTGGTTGACGAAGGTGAGCGTTGATCGGCGGCGTTCAACTGTGGTTGGCGGTGGTCGACGGTTGTTGTCGACGGTCAGTGGTGGCCGACGGCGATCGACGATGGCGAGGATGATCTTAGACTTAAGTTCCTTCTCAAATCCTCAAGTTCTCTCTTAAGCCTCTTCCCCTCATGTGAGGGGTGAGGCTCTATTTATAGTGTTTTGAGTGCAATTAATGCAAACTCCCTTCATGTGAGGGGTGAGGCTCTATTTATAGTGTTTTGAGTGCAATTAATGCAGGAATATCCCTTTCATGTGAGGGGTGAGGCTCTATTTATAGTGTTTTGAGTGCAATTAATGCAGGAATACCTCCTCCTTTTCATGTGAGGGGTGAGGCTCTATTTATAGTGTTTTTGAGTGCAATTAATGCAGGAATATGAACCATTTTGATCGGACGGCCCGGAGGGCTTCCCTTGATCTTATAGCGTTTGATGGACATTTGAGTGCCTTAACGGTGTCGGAATTGAGCCATCTTGGGCTCGTTGGATTCGTCTTTTCGAGATGCTCGATTCAACTATAAACTCGCTAGAATCGGCATCCGTTTGACCTTTCAAATGCCTCCGGAAATCATGCAGTAGTGATTTAATCACTTGATATGGGCTTGATTTGACTCGGATTGGAATACCTTTGATATCATTAGGTCCGTCTTATTGAGTCGGTCAGTTTGACTATAAATTTGCTGAAATTGGAGCTCTGGATGACTTTCTATCAAGATATGAATATTCGTGCTTAAAAAATTGCCTCAAGATTCGTGCTGATGATGAAAATTTGTTGATATCATATCAGTCTATCTATGTGTGTGTGTTTGTGTGAAGATTAAAGTTTTAAGTATTAAATATGCAAAAATATAAGAATCGAGTAGTTTATATATAAATTTTCCAAATTAAAATGAAAGTAAGAGATACGCTCTTTTCAAAAAGAAATATGAAAATCAAATCCAAGAAGTATAAGATGCGCCACATGCCATGCGAATAATCATGTCACCACTTTATTATGGAAGATATTGTTAAGAATTAGGGAAAAAATTTGATGAACTAATTACTGGTAATTGGATATTATTTCTCTTATGCGCTAATAATTTTAGCCATACGATAAATTCTTTTTTAAACCATCTAAAATTCAGCTTAAGAATATTCTATGTATCCATCATAAAATCAAACCTCAAGCAAGTTGCAGAAGTCCCAAATCGAATCAGAATTTTTTTGACTTCAATGTAAAAAATATTCTCTCAAATCATTTTCGTCCACTTTTTATGTCAACATTATGATAAATAGAAGTAATTATGTGATAAAAAGAAATTAAATTAAGCACATGAAATTTTCCGCACATCACATCATCCATCATTCATTCAGAAAACCAATCTTATTTGCTTCAATGATTGTTGGTGGCAGCTTGGCTGTGAAAAGTGAACCACTAATAGTCCTCTAATGGCATAACGTGCGGCAGTGAATGCTTGGCTTCCGGGCAAATTCATCCACGTGCCTGTTTATGCGAAGAACCGAAGACTTATATATCCATCATGACCGAAATCAAACAAAGCCAGCTATAAAGTTGGCAATTAATGTTCGAGATTCAGAAAGTGTAGTGACATAATAAGAGATTTGAAACTAAATTATTATTACATTTTATTTAATATATCTAACACTTATTCTTCAATTTTTACATTTATTTATGTATGAAAAAGATCTATTTCACTTTTAAAAATATTTCACAACGGTCATAATCAAATGTTATGAAAAAAAATATTAAGTTAGGACTTCATATGCATGAAATATAATAATAGCGTGTCACGTGTCAAGTGAGTCTCATAAATTTTAACATCCATCAATTATATTGTATTGCGGTGGGCTCACTTGACACATGGGGCCGCACCATTGGACTCCGGACGCAATATATGTACGAAGCCCAGATGTAATATTTATTCGTTTTATGATGTAATCTTAAAAAATTATGACGGTTAGAACTGCCGCAATTGTTATATATTTTTCTTAAAAAAATTGCATTAACTTTTACATTTACAATTCAATAACAAGTAACCATTTACAAAAATATTTATATATATTACATGTACAGTTCCACGACGGTGAACATTTCTAGAAATGCTCACATATACTCAACATGCCAATATATGTTCTACAAAATCATCACGTCCCAGAAACATATATAACAAAAATTTTCATAATAAAATCCCATAACACCAACAGACTAATAGATCTAACAACAATAAAAAAAAAAATGTTCATCACAATTAACATTGTCGAACCTGTTACAATATTTAATTTTAATCTAAATAGAAATTTTTTTTAAATATACATTACCAAAATTCATTATGCCCATCTAAAGGTCCGTTTGGGGTAGATTATTTGGAGAGGTGGCGTTTTGGAAATGCACCTGGTCTGTTTGGGTAAACTGCGTTTTGGTAGTTTATGCGTTTTCAAAACGCTGAAAACAACGTTTTCACACTGCACCTGTCTAGGTGCGGTGGCAGCTTTTTGGCTTTTTCAAAAAAAATAAAAAATTATAATAGCTACCGCACCTGACTTATCAGTAGATTATTTTTAATCAGCTTATCAACAAATATTCAATAAGCTACAACTGCCCCAAACAGACCCTAAGTCTTAGAAGACTGCGATCCATTCTCTCACATTCTNGTCCATCATGACCGAAATCAAATAAAGCCAGCTATAAAGTTGGCAATTAATGTTCGAGATTCAGAAACTGTAGTGACATAATAAGAGATTTGAAACTAAATTATTATTACATTTTATTTAATATATATTTAAAAAGAAAAAAATGTTCATCACAATTAACATTGTCAAACCTGTTACATTATTTAATTTTAATCTAAATATAATTTTTTTAAAATAAACATTACCAAACTTCAGTATGCTCATCTAAAGGTGCGTTTGCGGTAGATTATTTGGTGCGGTGACGTTTTGGAAATGCACCTGATCTGTTTGGGTAAACTGCGTTTTGGTAGCTTATGCGTTTTCAAAACGCTGAAAACAGCGTTTTCATACCGCACCGCACCTGTCTAGGTGCGGTGGCAGTTTTCTAGCTTTTTTTTTTTTAAAAAAATTTGTAATAGCTACCGCACTTGACTTATTAGTAGATTATTTTTAATCAGCTTATCAACAGATTATTCAATAAGCTACAACTGCCCCAAACAGACCCTAAGTCTTAGAAGACTGCGATCCATTCTCTCACATTCTGCATATCCTCCATAATTATAATCTATATCTTGCCTAGCCTACAAAAATAAAATGTTTTAAAAATTAATACACAATAACATCAAAGAATTAATTAATAAGAAGTGCACCATTGCATTAAAGGAACTTGAAAAATTAAAAGAATAATCCATCCATTTATTTAAGGTTAAAATAAATAAATTGAGCTGCAAAATACAAGATCTGCTCAAATTGCATGCAAGGGAAGGCTAAGTTCAGAAACTTTAAGCTGCAAATTGTTTAAAGCCCCATCATATTAGAGCAATAAAATCATTATCTAAGAAACTAACACAAAAAAAATTACCAAAAATGTTGGGGGAAATAGCTTCTTAAAAATTACATATTTTAATGAAATTTGATGTAATATTTTTATGTTTATATGATCTCAATTTTATATTTATATAAAATGGTTAGTATTTACATAATGTGAAATTTGGAGAGTTTGTTTATCAACTATCACACATAACTCAAACAAAAATGAGAAAGCAACACAAACAGGCTTACACTACATAATTTATACTGATTAACATCAGACAAATCTGACACTAATCAAAAGAAAATCCGATGATAAACAAGATTAGCATTGAGTTTACATTAGAAATAATTTAGCATTAAAAAGGGAGTTGCTAAAAATATTAGCATCGCAAATGTCCTACGCAAATATTTTATGACAAAATTAGCATTTGTAAANAGACAAAGATAGTATGAGATTTTCCGCGTTAGCTATCGGGCATAGCTCAAACAAAAATGAGAAAGCAACACAAACAGGCTTACACTACATAATTTATACTAATCAACATCAGACAAATCTGATACTAATCAAAAGAAAACCCGATGATAAACAAGATTAGCATTGAGTTTACATTAGAAATAATTTAGCATTAAAACGGGAGTTGCTAAAAATATTAGCATCGCAAATGTCCTACGCAAATATTTTATGACAAAATTAGCATTTGTAAATATTGTTGTTAATCAATTTCTTCCAATAAATGGATGACACAAGATCAATGAGGTATTTGCGTCCATCTATGTCAGACGCAAACTTGATGTACCTATGTCAGAAGCAAATTTGTGTAGGAATACCATTGGAAAAAATTGAACAACATCGTTTAAGATCCTACAATTAGTGTCCGGTGTGCTGACAAAATTTCAATGCAAACCTGCAAGGAAGAAGAAGAAAAAAAAAAAACAAAAGAATGATTAGATTTTTAGAAACCTATGCACAACTAGTACGAGAAGCATAATGAATTACTTATCCATCATCAAAACTCAAAAACTACATAACTAATAAGTGCAAACAATGATAAAAACCTAATTTAACAAATACAAATCTATATATATGGAAGTTCACAACTATATTGAATACATGTTTGCATAATCAGAAATTTTTTTAAATAAAAAACATAAACCCTTATGACAGAGTAATATCATCAAACACCTAATAAAACTCCTAATTCTCCCCCTCTTCCTCCTAGTCGTTATCTACAACACTCATATGTTGCTTGCCCCAACAATCTGTAAAACTCTCCGTTAGGTGCACTAGAGCATCCTCAACCATTTGTTGGCCCTCACACACGTGATGGAGCTTTTCATTCATGGTGCTGACCAGCCTAGCAAGCTCATCATGTTGAGCCTTTTAACAAACAAGGGCCACCCACAATAGCACAAGATCACTCGACCTCAATTGCAATGCCATGAGCGCCTAGGCTGTACACCCTCCCCTTCTTTTTCCTCACCGCATGAGTCCATAGCTAAAAATTGGACTGCATAGTGTCAGACTAGCTACCACTACTGCTGGAGGATGTCAAGATTTGGCTCTCCAACTCCCTCTACATCTTCTGAAGCTACTCATACTCCTTTTACATAATTAAAATTATAGATTAATTTTCAGTGTAAATATTAATACCCACAATAAATACATAACATCAATTATTTTGCTTACATTGACCCGGTGATCGGAGACCCATTATTGCATTCCCAGGTGCTGATGCTGCAATCTTGCCGTGGATGGCTCTCGATTAAGCAGCTTGGCATGCGTACATGAGATAATGGTAATTATCATATAATTACCTAAATCGTTAAGTTTATTAAATTTTAGATAATTTTACCATTCTTCGGAAGTGCTCCGTGTGATGGATCAAACCTCCAATATAGAGTGTAGCTCCCCCGACTGTCTCTATCTTCCTATTTTGTTGGTTCCTTTGCCTCTTATTCTTATAATGAAGCTCTAGTCAAGCCAACCTAGATATCCTCACCTACCCAAATGGGCCTCTCCTCCTTCTTGCGAGCAATGTCGCTCAGCCAATGCTTGCCACGAACCTAAGAAATATGTTGGATCTATTGGTGATGCTCCGAAAAATAGTAGAAGGACCCCCACAAATTGAAAATTATGCAATTTTGATTTGTATAACAAAATAAATTAAAATTAATTTTCTAATTCAAATTAAGTGATCCTCCCTCAAACTCTCAAAACGACATGTCAAGAGTTAGAATCAGGATCTATTTCTAGAAGAGATGTGTCTAATGATACCTACTCTTGATGATCTCCGTGATGCGTATCACATAGATCCTAAAAAGAAAAGAGACTGAGATAGAAATATTAGTTTCAAAAAATATCGAGGAAAACTTTGAACTTATTCTAATGTTAAAGATAACTTATGAGTCTTCCGATACAATATATACCCTACAAGTGGTGTTATCCATCGGAGGGGCCAGAGGCGAGGGGCCCCGCTCATGGAAGGAGGGATCTAGAAAGAAAATTGATGCGGGTGTAGGAGCTGGTGAGTGAGAAAGCGCAGGTGCAGGAAGCTGTAAGAGGGCTCATTAAATTGGTTGTATGTCAAACCTGTTAGTGTGACTCGCAATCTTCTTCAGTCTCATGTACATGTCCCTAAAGTGCCCTAAACTTGATGTCACTCTGGGGCCTGACCAGTTGATACTATATGTAGTTAAAGAAAATTATGAAAATTAGTACTAAAAGCAAAAGTAAGCAGGATTGGTTTAGAATATAAGCTAAAAAAATAACAACACGACAGTGTAGAAAAAAAAATGAAACATGTCCTGACTACAACTAAAAGCAACAAAAGCAGGAGAAGTATATAGTAGAAACAAAAAATAAAAGTAGGAAGGTTTAGAAATAAAATTAAAAATATGGAGTAACTATGTCTAAAAGCAACAAAAGAAACTAAACATCTAATCATACATACCTTTTTTTAGTTTGTTCCATTAAAAGAGCCAATCGATGATGGACTTAAAATTTTTTAGTTAGTGCCAACATTATTGTCATCCATATTTTGTGGAACTTCTTCATGAATCCCCATAATATCCTCTAGAGCATACACCTCATTTGAATCAAGATGAATACAAAAATCTAACATACCTGGCTTTTGGTGAATATGTTCAACAATGCTAACCTCATTTTTGTTCAAAACTATTTTCTTGGCTTAAGATTTATCAAACTTCACTTGAGCTTGATCTTCACTAAAACCCATAGATTGTTGTTTTCTCTCCTGAGGCTATTGCAAGATTTATAACCTTATTTTGAAAGTTGCACGAGACTTATTATCACTAATAAACATTGAAAATTAATTTGATAATCAATTGAAATAATTTTTATGTAAAATTCTTCAATTCAATTTTTTTGTGCACAACAATTATCATCGAAAACCCTAAAAATAATTATTTTCTTTCACATGTCAATCCAGTGATCTATAATTACACTCTGTAAGTTGCGTGATTTTTATATTTTCATATGATAATCATGCCAAAATAGTTTGGTGGTCAATGGACATCGTTTTATGTAAAATTATGTGCTTAGGGTTCATATGCATGAGAAATATTCCCACATAGAAAGTTTTCAACGAGTCATCATTTTTAAAAATTAACTTAGTCATTATGTCCATAGCTTATAAATATTTCAAATGAGTTCCTCCATGCTCAATTCTGACCCCATTTGGATACTTTTTGAGCAAATGATAATTTGAAGAGAGAAAATGATAATTAAGGGAAAAAACAATAAATTAACAATAACTCATTCAAAACAACTTCAAATAAACCTTAAGATTCAATAAAAGTTAATTTAAATTCAAAATACCTCTTTTTGATCAATAAACTTCAATAAATGTTTTTGTTAAATAATGAACATTTTTCTTCTCTCAAGGTAAGGGCCCACTTTGACGAGTGTTGAATCTTAATTTTTTTCAAGAATTCACACCCAAAGAATAAAGCATATGATAGGGGAGAAAAGAAGGAGAAAAGCAAGAAATGAATAATAAAATGTGAACATGTGACTCTTTATTAATAAAATGATCTCTTATTTATAATTATAAAATATATTTGAAACATACAATTGCACCTTTATTTCGACACCATTATCCTATCATTTTTATTTGCAATTTAGATAGAAGTTTTTTTAAGTCATTATTAAAATGTTACAACTTTCCCTATGGGTTTGATACTAGGGTTTTTAAACAAAGTTCTATATTACTTGAAATTATATTTATACTTGTGTAGTACCCCAAGTGTGAATGTTTATTAATTCTTTTCTAAATCATTTTTTACATTCATACTAGCCACTAAAAATAATTTAGGCCAAGTTTTTGACAATCTCTTGGAGTATAAAATATCTGTGTAATTGAGGGTTTAGTCAAGTTTTTTGCGTCGTTGCCGGGGAGTGCGACGAAACTTTTTGACTTAGAATTATATTTGAACTGTAGATTTATTTAGGAGAATTAAAAAATATTTTAGTACTCTTTCATTTTTGAAAATAATAAAAAAATTAAAAATAAAAAAAAATAAAAATTTAAAGTACTATTTTATTTTCTAAAATTTTACATTTTTGATGCGAAGTTTGGGATTTGAACGTTTAGTGCCTTACGATTCTGAATTATAGTGAATGATAAGAAATTATAGAAAATAATAAAAGACTTCATAATTTACAAGAAATGACAAACACACTACAAAAAAAACATTGATAATCAAACAGCTGCAAACGAACATCTTAATTTTTGAAGACCTTTAAGAGACTACAAAAACCCTACAATAGATGAAATTCATTTGAGTATACAAACCCCTGCTGTAGCGGGTAAGTCATTTGAACATAAACATGCAATTATACAAATTGTATAAAATAATAAGTTTGGAAAAACACCATCTGAGGATCAAAATTTATATTTAGCAAGTTTCTTAGAACTGTGTGCTACATTTAAATATGATGGGTATCAAATGACACTATCAAAATTAGAAATTTTTTCATTTCCTTAAAAGATAAAGCAAAGATGTGGTTATACTTGTTAGCACATAGATCTTTTAGAACTTGGGGCATTTAGCACTAATATTCTTGGCTAAGTATTTTCTACCTTCAAAAATTGCTAAACTAAGAAATGATATTACTTATTTTACTCAATATGAAAGAGACTCGAAATACAAAGCTTGGAAAGATTTAAGAAATTCCTTAGAAAGTGTCCACATAATGCTTTCATTCAAACTTTTTATAATGGGTTAGTAGGATCCCTTAGATCTATCATAAACGCTGATACTGGAGGTTCATTAATGTCAAAACCATTTAATGAGCTTATGCATTAAATGAATAGATGGCTAAAAATAGTTTTCAATGGCACTCTGAAAGGGTAAATCCTAAGAAAGTAGACATTATTCATGATAATGACAATATTTCAATGGTTGCATCTCAAGTTGCAGGATTATCTAGAAAAATAGACCAAATTGGAATGTTCTTTTCTAAAAAATCTCATGTTATTGAAGAAAATTCATTAGGAAAGATGATCAATTCTCAAACCTCATTAAAAACTTTAAATGCTACTAATAATAGACCTAATAACCCATATTCTAACTATTACAACCTAGGCTAGAAAACCATCCCAACTTTTACTAGAATAACAATTATACTGGTGGAAGTCAACAATGGTTGAATAATCAAGTAAACTCATTGGGAAACTGGAACAACCAGGGTAGTTCTAACTATAAAACTATTTATCATCCCAGATTTAGTAGTAACCAACAAATTAAGTAGAAGAAGTTGTTTATAGAAGAAGTGGTGTTATAGATGAGAAATTGATCTTAACTTTCTATATAGATGTAAAATGAGATGTATGCGATTATAAACTTAATTTCCTTAATAGTGATTCTTACTTTGCAAAAAAGCCAAAAGATTGATCCCAAGCAAAAGCCAGGTAAATTCTTCACTATGAAGAAAAATAAAAGTATTTTTGATGTTTTGTTACACTAATGATGAAATAGGGTTATTGGAGCAATAAGATGAAAAAAAGAGCGAATTTGGAGCAAAAAATACCAAAATGTGAAGAATTGAACTAGGGCGCCGACGGCGCCATCAACCCGCCGACGGAGAGATTTTCTCGAGACTCCAGAATTAATTCATTAAGAAGGTCCGCCGATGGCGCCCTTGTGGCCGCCGACGGCGAGCTCGATGGTTATGACCAACTAGGCTTTGGATGAGGATAAATTTTGAAGGGATGCTTAGGCGACCCTTGGGAAAGCTCATCCACAACTTTAAAAGAAGATTTTGGCCAAAAATT
Organism: Phalaenopsis hybrid cultivar; assembly: GCA_002079205.1. Lineage (NCBI taxonomy): Eukaryota > Viridiplantae > Streptophyta > Magnoliopsida > Asparagales > Orchidaceae > Phalaenopsis > Phalaenopsis hybrid cultivar. The sequence goes on from JXCR01081359.1 coordinate 41,221, forward strand.
AGAAAGGTCTTGGAGGTTAGAGAGGCCCCATTAGTATAGAGAGAATTTAGTAGAGAGTCTAAATTGTGAGGAATTCTTCGAGAGATTGTAAGCGTGGAGGGAAAGTGAGAGATTTCTTCCTCCTTCCTGCTTCGAAGAGGAATTCTGTGTGCTGTATAGAATGGAAGAGATTCAGAGGAACTTTGAGGAGTTTTCTTGAGGCGAAATTAGAGATAGGTTTATTTATTGTTGTAGTTTGTATGACTTTGATTTTATATACGAATTCCGAGTTTTGTTTTGTTTTCCCCATGAGATCTAAGTAGTTTTCTCTGTCTTTCTCCTTGTCTTAGGAATTGTGAAATGGTAATTTGAATTGGTGAAGCCAGGAAAATGTTTAAAAAATTATGGTGATATTTTCACTTCAATCTTAATTTACTTTCAATCTGGCTAATTGATTTGTTAAAATATGTTGAGTTTTACNTTGTGCTGTAAAGAAAGGAAGAGATTCAGAGGAAATTTGAGGAGTTTGCTTGGGGAGGAATTAGAGATAAGTGTTATTTACTTCTTGTAGTTTGTATGACTTTGCTTTTATATATAAATTATGAGTTTTGTTATGTCTTCCCCATGAGTTCTAAGTAGTTTTCTCTGTCTTTCTACTTATCTTAAGATTAGTGAAATGGTGATTTGAATTAGTTGAGCCTTGAAAAATGTTAAGGAAGTTGTGATGATATTTTCACTTCGATCTTAATTTACTTTCAATCTGGCCAATTGATTTGTTAAAATATGTNCAAAATCCCAAATTCGGTCCTATCGTTTGAGTGCTGAAGTGTAGATGTTAGCCCTCAGGTGAGGGAAATGTGGGAGCTCCGATGTGAGAGCCGGTATCGTCCCAGCCTAGCCGCAGATTCAACAAGCGTAGGATTAGTCAATGTTCTTTATGCCTAGACCAAAGGATAAAAAATAGGTATGTTCCTATTTGACACAATATGATTTGAACTAATTCATTTTAACCATTCATTATAATTTGATAAGAACAAGGATGCTTTCTTACATATTGAATATCACATTCGAGCCTTCATTAGTATAATTAGTTATTTAATAGTTATTAAAATTACATATTTATTTCAATTGCCTATTAGTGNCTCCCAATTCGATCCTATCGTTTGGGTGTTGAAGTGTAGATGTTAGCCCTCAGGCGAGGGAAACGTGGGAGCTCCAAAGTGAGAGCCGGTATCCTCCCAGCCTAGCCGCAAATTCAACAAAAAAGCATAGGATTAATCAATGTTCTTTATGCCTGAACCAAAGGGAAATAATAGGTATGCTCCTATTTGGCACAATACAATTTGAACTGATTCACTTTTTCCATTCACTATAATTTCTTGACAAGGAGAATGACGCTTTCTTATATATTGAATATCACATTAGAAACTTTATTAATATAATTACTTATTTAAGAGTTATTAAAATTACATATTTATTTTAATTTCCTTTTTGTGACAGATAAGCAATTTGAATTATATTACTGTGATTAAATATTGATTTTCTAAAATCTTACTTTGTAGTTATAATATTACTCCTTGTGGGATCGATATCTAGGACTCCATTAGAGCCCTATATTACTTGAGCGATACGTATACTTGTGTTGAAAAGTGTGACTTTACCATTATTGAATATTTTATATATACATCATTATGGAATCTAGAACCGTTATTAAGTTTTTGGTGTCGTTGCCGAGGAATTAAGTCTTAGCAGCAATATTAAGTACTTGTCTTTTTAAGCATATATAAAGTCTCTGTCACCGACCTCAAATATGGTGAATCCGAATTTAGGTTATGATTTAAGGATGTGAGAATTGAAATATAGCAACAATTCTCAAAAAAGAGTGTCGGAATTTACGTACCAATCTCGAATATAGTGAATCAGAAATATAGGAATGATTCAAAAATGATAATTGAAATATAGGGACAATCCTCAGAAGAGTGTGTCGGAATTTAGGTACCAACCTCAAATATAGTGAATCAGAATTTAGGTACTGATTCAAAAATGTGAGAATTAAAATATAGGGACAATTCTCAGAAGAGAGTGTCGGAATTTAGGCGCCGACCTCGAATATGGTGAATCAGAATTTAGGTACTTATTCAAAGATGTGAGAATTAAAATATAGTGACTATTCTCAGAATAGAGTGTCAAAATTTAGGTACCGACCTCGAATATGGTGAATCAAAATTTACGTACTGATTCGAAGATGTGAGAATTAAAATATAGGGACAATTCTCAGAAGAGAGTGTCAGAATTTTGATACCGACCTCGAATATAGTGAATCAGAAACATAGGTACTGACTCGAAGATGTGAGAATTGAAAGATAGGGACAATTCTCAAAAGAGAGTGTCGGAATTTTGGTACCGACCTTGAATATAGTGAATCAAAATTTAGGTATTGATTTGAAGATATGAGAATTGAAATATAGGGACAATTCTCAAAAGAGAGTGTCAAAATTTAGGTACCGACCACGAATATAGTAAATCAGAACTTAAGTACTAATCGAAGATGTGAGAATTGAAATATAGGGACAATTTTCAAAAGAGAGTGTCAGAATTTAGGTAGCGACCTTGAATACGGTGAATCAGAATTTAGGTAGTGATTTGAAGATGTGAGAATTGAACTATAGGGACAATTCTCAAAAGAGGGTTTGTTGTGTTGAATTTGTAGAAATGTGTTGTGTGAAAAGGTTGATTTTGTTGAAGAAGATTTGTAGAGTTTTGTGGGGCTTTATGCAGAATGCAAAATTTCGTGGGGATATGAAAAGAGTTAATGCAGATAAATATGGTTGTGTTGCGCGCACAAAGAGTAAGAAACTCTGAAACCGAGAGAATCCACTCAACAGATTCATTTTATTTTATTTTTTGTTTTTATCACATTTAATTTTTCAAAATATGTCATTAAAATTATAAGTTTAGTTGGTTGATTTTCAAAAGAAATTTGTTTTGTTATTTGTTCATTTGTGATTATTTTTATTTGAGTTTTATTTTATTGTTAAAGACTCGTTGTTTCGTTCATCGTTCATTAAAATTCTGAACCAACACATGGTTCATAGCTTCCATCCATCAAACAAAAATGAAATTGACAAAAAGGCACATTTCTGAGAGAAATCTTCATTAATCTACTCCAATCAGGATGTCACAGATCAAACATAGGCTAACGCCTCAAAAAGGTGCAATATATACTCGATATCAAAGTACATCTAAAACATCTCATGCAAAGTATACATTGTAGGCTGAGTATGTTTGATACATATCATGTCACTGCAATAAAAAAGTGAATGCTCTGAACATTTGTATCAAGTATGACGAGCTCCTGATCGAGCAGACCTTCTAAGCCATGCTCCAGGACAAGAGTTCTTTTTGCATGTACTTAGAGGTAAAACCCTCTCATAACTTGTACGGCAGCAGTTCTTCTAGTTCTGAGTTTGGCTGAAATCCGTATGGTGTTTTGCTGTCGTCCATCCTACTAAATGTTGCAGACACTCTACGGTGTCGCACCCTACGGTGTCACACCATTGTGATGTAGTGCTTGGCGACATCTACCCCGTTTCCTTTCAGGACCAAAATTTAACCAACTGGCAGCAAAATTTCTACAGTTCCTCTGAACTCGCCAGGGCCGACAATGTCAATTTCTTTTCCAAATAATATATTTCCTTTAATCATGAATGATACTGTGCAGAAGGGCTTCTCAAAATTGTGGTGGTTTAAATGGGGAGGGATGCAATCACCCTCATCATAGATGTTGATGATGCAACTATTCGGGATGCAGGTAGGTGGCAGTAAGTTCCACCTGACCATCCTCTCTATCATCCACTTTATTTTAGGACATAGTGGTTCTACCTGGTCATGTCTGAGGATCCCCGGTGGATTTCCTTGTCTGTCATTTGTAAAATTATAATAACAACCGCACTGAATGGTGATTCTTCCTTTTCCTCTCATCCATTTCTTTGGCTCAGAGTTTGTTCTATCCATGAGAAGGCCTACTCGGCCTCTATCCCTCAAGTCAAAGATGCAGTCAAGAATGCTTCTTTTATCATATTCGGAGTAGACCCTGGTATACATCTCTAGGCCTTCCAGTATGTTGACAAATCTTCCTTGGACTTCCTCATAGAATTTGAATTCTCTTTTATTCACCTTGCTTATTTTATAGTACTCCATCGTGCTAGGAGTCAGCAACTATCGCGGGCATTCCTCCATCTGGACATCGGCAGGAACCCAAACTAGCACTGGCTCATCTGGAACATGTGATTCAGCATCTAAAGGGATGTAAGACCCTGGACTGCATGGTATATACTCGTCTATCCCTAGTGGGACTTATGGCTCATTCATTAAAAAATCTGCGGTCTGAGACCCGTCGGTGGTGGAGGTATACTCCTCTAATGTACTGTAGCGTTATAGATGTAGGACATTGCAGTGCGGGCATTCTACAAATGTTCCTTTGGCTGATGTCCCTACAAATATCTCGGCGTTGCACGTCGGGCAACCCGTGCATAAGACATCTGAAGCCGAAGGCGTCTCTGGCTCTGTGATGAACCCCAATTCTTCATCTGTGGCTGGTAGGCTGAAGAGGTCTCTTTTATGTCTGGATCATAGGTACTCCTCTAAGGAATATGGGTGAGTAAGTTGTTTGCTTCCTTCTAAAGTCGCGTTCTTCCCGTATAAAAGTCCTTTGTTTTCTGCGGCTGATGTTTCTGCCCTGAGTCCTGCGAAGCAAAGCTTCTGGAAGTCGTTTATTTTTTGCGGCTACTAGGCCTCCAGCTGGTGTAGCTATCATTGATGGCAAACGGCTGGGCCCCTCCCTCGAGTCCTACTCTATCATCATGTTCTTACCTTTATGTGATGTATTATCTTTGGCTGCCACCCTCAACAGTGAAGGCAATCCCTCCTTTTCTTGTTAGCTAACTACATTCATCAGAGGACCTTCGTAGTCCATATCAACTTGGTTAAAGTCCATGTTGAAGTCTATGGTGCCAACCTACGGTGCCATTTTCTCATTCAGTGTGAGGCTCCAGCCATCATTGAAAGCGAAGATAAGCCTCTGTCCCGACATTTTTCTGCATATGACAGGAAAAATATCAGTGGGTCAAAACTTGGCATGAACGAGAAGAAAACAAAGTATTTATTAAAGTAAATTTTAGATTATTTTGATGAAGAGAATTGTTTATTTTTTGTATGAATTTTGTTTATGTTAGTGGAATATTAAGTTCAAATGTAGAAAGGAGAAAATTTAAAGTTTAAAAATTTTCTCAAAATGTTCATTATACTGAGGTTAATTACAAAATTTGAACCCAGTCATAGACATTTGGCCACATAGATAACCCCAAAATAATCAAAGTTTTAAAGTTTCAAAGTAAGAAAAGGCAAGCGGCATTAGGTTGCTAATAGGTTTTCAGGTATCATCCCTTTATTGGTAACATGGGTCATTCACCCTGGAAGTCCACTAACTGTTAGGCTCCTCCTGTGTAGACCTTTTCAATGGCAAATGGTCCCTCCCAAGTTGGCTCAAAATTTCCACATATTTTGCGGTGTGCAAGAGTAGGTCTTTTGAGTACAAGTACGAGATCATCAACTTTGAATGTCCTTGGGCGGACCAATTTGTCATGGGCTTGTACCATCTTCGCTTGGTAAATGTCCAAGTGTTGTTGTGCTTCTAGTCATTTTCCCTCAAGACTTTCCAATTCTTCAAATTTGAGTTTTGCAAATTCTCCAATTATGAGTTGGTTGGCAACAACAACTCTAAGATAAAGATCAAACTGATTAGATCAAACTGATCCCTGCTTTTTCTGGTATAACTGTGCCTGATCCTTTGTCTTTTCTGGCTGACGAAGCGTCATCGAAGTACGTTTCCCAGCGTTGCAGACCTGCTTTAGTATTTGCTTGTCTGGTAAGTCATCGTTGAGAGAGGACCCAGCTGGCAGTGTGTGTGCGGTGAGAAAGTCTGCTAGTATCTGTCCCTTCATAGCACGAAGGGAAACAAAAGTTATATCAATTTACAATAAGATCATTGACCATCTTGCTAAACGTTCAGAGAGTGTTGGTCGGGTCATCAGATATTGCAATGGATTAACTTTTGAGATTAGGGTAATCTTATGAGAAAAGCATGTAGTGTTTAAGCTTTTGAGCAACAAAAATTAACGTCAGACAATGCTTCTCAATAGGTGGATACCTTATCTTTATCAGTATTAGGCGACAACTCACGTAGTAGCGTGCATTTTCTTTACCCTCATCATTGACTTGGGCTAAGAGGGCTCCAAGAAAGTCGTATAAGGCTGTGGTATAAAGTATCAACGATTTCTTTGGAATAGGGGCTACCAAAACAGGAGGTGTCATTAGATATTATTTAACATCTTCAAAGGCCCCGCTTTCATTTCTCTCCAAAATAAATTTGGCGTCCTTTTTAATTAATGTCGAGAAAGGCTGACACCTACCTGAGACATTAGAAATAAAGCATCTAAGATATGCCAACTTCCCCTAGAAGGAACGTAGTCATTTCAAGGTTTTAGGAGGAGGAATTTCTAAGCTAGATTAATTTTATCCGGGTTGATCTTGATTCCCTGATGACGGACAACGAATTCCAAAAATTTCCCGGAAGTAACGCTGAAGATACACTTTAAGGGATACATTGTAAGGTCATATCATCGTAACCATTCAAACACAATCCTCAAATTGTATAAATGGTCTATTTTTTGTTTACTTTTGATGACCAAATCATCCACGTAGCATTGTACTAGGTTACGGATGAGGCCGTTGTTGACCTCACTTTTGGTTGAGGTTTAGTTTTTCCTCTTTAGTAGCCTAAGGTCTAGCCATAGGACTTTCCTATTGACTATTCTTAGAAAACTAGAGATGGAACCATCACCACTAGAAATTCTACCATCTTCTTTACTCAACATGTAGTTCCACATATTGATCCTAACCTCTAGCACTTAGTAGGTGGGGTCATTATGAAGGAAAATCAAAATGAGACACCCTTAGGACTGTTGGACCTTAAGGTTGATCCTGGGTGTTGGTCTAGAGCTAAGGCACTCACTACACACACTACACTCATCTACACTCACAATCACTCACAACCCTAAACTTAAATTTCTAGCCTAGGTCCCTTTATCTTTTTTGGATACTCATGTAGATGGTCCCCTGAACCTATCGACCCTAGGGCTATGGGTTGACTAAGACCACTACATAGAGGACCCAAAATGGGATTTCCTTTGGTCCAGAGCTCATTTAGGGTGATTAATTACCCAATCCAATAAAAAATACCCATCTTGGCCTTTTGCCTCTAAAGACCGCCAAATTACCAAAATACCTCTTGGGCCCAAAATCCCAAAAATTCTAAAAATTCCCAGAAAATCTCAATAAATCCCAAATATTCCCAATTTAATTTTTCTCAACTACCACATGGCCCAAATTGGCCGATTTGACCATCTTTAACCAAAACCTCCAAATTTGCCTTTAAGGGCCCAAATTTCCTCAAATTCAACTTAAATGTCTATCAATTTGATCTCAATTGACCCCAACTATAATCCTAAACTCAAATTAACTTTTGATATGGCCAATCTAAACCAGATCCTAGCTTAATTGGCCCATGATTTGAGCCCAATTTTGATTTAGGATAAAACCCCAATTTTGACCATATGACCTAATCGAACCAAATTGAACCCATAGCCTAGTTAATTGGCCCCAATTAATGTTTCTAAATCTTTATAACATTCTTTTACATCAAAATCAACCATCAATTAGCCTTGGTGAAGCCTCAAATCCATTTGATTTTGCCCTAAATCAAAAATTCCCAAATTGGCTAAGTCCCCAAATTTCACCCAATTGATTGCCTTAACCCCCAAATTGGCAACCAATTCATTTTGAAAACACTCCACAAAGTCCCTATTGACCATTTAAAATAATCAATTTTGAGTTAGCCCAAATCTAACTGAAGCTAGACCCAAACCTAGCCCAACTTGACCAAATTGACTAAACATCAAAATTCCCTCAAATTGACCCTTCAATTGAGCTCAAAACCACTTCCATCCTTCACAAAAGTTGTTCCTTATGATCACCTACACCAAATGAAAATTTTATTTGGGCCAATTAAAATGTCAAGCCTAGAATAAACCCAAGATTTGGTCATTTGTACCCACTTGGACCCATGCACTAAATGTGACCTAACCACCCTAAAGCCACCAAATTAACTCCACCACAGCCATTAGTTGGACTTATTGACCAGTCCAAACACCATGAAACCACTTAAATCAAGCCATGGACTAATGATCCCCCAAATCAAGGGATATTATTTCCAAAAATGCATGTGCTTAAGATATCCTTACCAAAATTAGGTATTATTGCACTAAATTGCTGTGACACATTCTCTTGGGTTCTCAGAGCTCTTAGCCACCTCCCCCTGGTCGGTCGGCCAGCCTAGTGGCCGAAGAAGCTCAAAACCAAGAGCAACCCCCATGGAACCTCAATCAAATCAAACTTAGAGGCCACCTCAGCCAATCTAATTGATGGAGCTCCTTTGCCCTCAACCTAAGCACCACAATGCACCTAAACTTATGCACTGAGAGCCACCCCATGACCATATTTATAAAAACTCACCTCCACGGCCATGGGATGTGTGTTGAAATTTCCTTAGAGAGGCCTCTCCAAATTTCTCACAGAGCTTCCCTAAGATCCTCTCAGTGCATTCCAACTATTTTCTCCCACCAATTCCTATTGTCGGAGCTCAATTTGAAACCTTACCGAAAATCAGGATAGAATCCAATACACCTTCACGGTCTACCAAACCCAAATTAACTGCACCCACACCTTCACAATAGTGAAGAAGCTAAAACCCCATCAAATCCCCCTTCTACAGAGCCTCAAACATAGCTCTAGACCAACACCCAAATCCAACCGTGATCGAATTCATACCTAGACCTTGCACCCAGACCAGGGACTCAATCCCTAGTCTCCTTGGACCCCAAAAAACGTGCCAAGACCCTTTGATTGAAGCTACACTTCTCAGAACAAAGGTATAAATCCTCACCTCCTATCGAGCCTATTTCAATTCTCCATTTAATTAGGCTTAATTTAATTGCATGATTACCGTATTGATGTGTTTGTCTCACTTAGACGAGTCCATAGGATTAAACCTGAAGTGATTTGGTTGAGTCTAGGCTGAGATCTTAGGGTTTTAGTGTGGACGGTCACAGGATCATTCTATCGGGACATAAATAAGACCCTTTGATTGACGCGGAGTCGTTTGATCGAGCGTGTATCAAACGGACGGAGGAGATCATGTCAGACAGCTCTCCAGGACATAAACAGCCGGTCGAGTTAGCGCTGAGGTGGATAGCGGCATCAAATGGAAGCGTGCCGCGTGGAACTTTGGAGCTGTCGTAGGTTGAGGTGGCACGCGCGGTTTAAATAGATAAATAGGTCTTTTTTCTATTTATTTAAATACCCGTAGCTTAGAAAATTCATAACTTTGTGTAGAAAAACCACAAAAATAAAATAAAACTACTCTCTTGCTCAGTGAACAGAGAAAAACAATGTGGAATAAATTTCAAGTCCATTTGATGTATGTTTTATTTTTAATTAATTAAACACTGTTTTGAATCATTTGATTCTCCATGCATGTTGACACATCACCTTGGTTTGAAATTTTGGCATATTCTAGCCTTTATCAAGGGAAATATCCTCTGATTTTTCTAAAGTCAGAGGAAGTCCCTAGACAGAGATCCATATTTTTCAAGTTTTTATACATTATTTCCTTAAAATAATCATGGAAATTAGCATGTTGATTAAAAAATTCAAAGAAAATTTTGGAAGGTCCTCCATGACCAGTGAAGCTTTTGGAATTAATTTTATGGGCTAAGTCATTTAAAATATACCTAATTTTTACAAACCCTAAATCATTAAGATAATTGATTTTGAAAAAAATATAAAAATTTAAATGACTTGATTTTTTGTCTCCACTATGGTTTCTGATCCAACCAACTCACCATAAAAATTTCAAAATATTTTAAGTTCATTTGATAACCTAACTTGATTTTAAAAGATAAACATTACTTTTGGCATTTAAATGATTTTTAAAAATCAAAATACAACTCAAAAAATTATGTAACTTAGCTTCTTGAGTTCTCTGTGATCAAGGGTATTTTATAAAAATAAAATGATATTTAAAATAAAAAAAGTTTATTTTTAACCTATTTTAAATATTTAAATAATTAATGATCCCTAGAAAACACAAAAAAATATTAAAACTCATGGAAATATTCTAAATTGCTTCCTAATCACTTATGAATAATTAGAATATTTCATCTGGTTTTCTAAATAATGATATTGAATTTTAAAGCTTAAAAATGAATTTTAAAGGCTAAAAATGAGTTTTCATTAAAATAATTCCAATAAATCAAATAAAATTGAAAAAAATATAAAATATTCTTCTCCGAGTTCTTTGAGCTCAGGGAGACTTTTCAAAAATATAAAACTTAATTTTCCCTATAAAAAATAGTTTATATTTAATAAATACTCTATAACTTAAAATATTTCTTAAAATTCAATTAGAATTCAAAAAATCGTAAAATTTGGTCCAAAGGCTTCTCTGCTCTAGGTTTACTTTCAGTAAAAATTTCAAGGGATTAGGATTTACCTTAGTTAAGTTAGGAATTTTCTTTGAAGAATCCTATTTTTGCATGAAAATAATTATATAAATTACATCTTCAAAATCACATTTTCTCCTCTGATGTCTTAATTGACCCATAAATGAGGTAGGATAAAAATTTCTTGAGAAATCACATTTTCTCCTCTGATGTCTTAATTGACCCATGAATGAGGTAGGATAAAAATTTCATTCATTTGAATTAAGTTCGACAAATTATGAAGTGATAGAGCCTTAGGGGCAAATGTGTAATTTTGGAAAATTAGCCTTAATTAACATTTAGGCTTAATTTAAGGAGGGAAATGGGTAACTCTGATCTAATCAATTTATTCAATGTTTGAAACATAAGGGGTTAATTGGTACAAACCAATCTCACCTTCTTAATTGAAAAAGATAAGTTAATAAATTTCTAAATTATTAAAATTTGGAAGTTTATTAAAATAAAATGAATCTAGGACTTAGGGGTATGACTCTTGAAGTTAATAATTAATCAATTTAATACCCCTGTTTTGATGTTAAAAAAAATTCAAATCATGAATCATGGCCACCTAAATCCTAACCTTATTAAAATGAATTAAGGTACTCACCTAGGTTTTAAGGGCTTAGTAGTGACTTAGGCTAAATCAAGTTTCATTTAAATGAGCCTGGGTCTTAAGGGCTTAGTAGTGACTTAGGCTAAATCAAGTTTCATTTAAATGAGGATTAGAAAAGTCTTAAGGGCTTAGTAGTGACTTAGGCTAAATCAAGTTTCATTTAAATGAGGATTAGAAAAAGTTTTAAGGGCTTAATAGTGACTTAGGCTAAATCAAGTTTCATTTAAATGAGGATTAGAAAAGTAAATTGAAAATTAGAACATCTTTCAAACACTACAAGCCCAATATTTTCAAAACTAACTAAGACACTCACCTAGGTCTTAAGGGCTTAGTAGTGACTTAGGCTAAACAAGGATTTGAAAAGTAAATATCAATTAAAACTAAGACGTCTTTCAAACACTACAAGCCTAATTAGGACTATGATTAGAAAAGTAAACATCATTGAAAATTAAAACATCTTTCAAACACTACAAGCCCAATTAGCCTGGGTCTTAAGGGCTTAGTAGTGACTTAGGCTAAATCAAGTTTCATTTAAATGAGGATTAGAAAAGTCTTAAGGGCTTAGTAGTGACTTAGGCTAAATCAAGTTTCATTTAAATGAGGATTAGAAAAAGTTTTAAGGGCTTAATAGTGACTTAGGCTAAATCAAGTTTCATTTAAATGAGGATTAGAAAAGTAAGCTTAGTAGTGACTTAGGCTAAATCAAGTTTCATTTAAATAAGGATTAGAAAAGTAAATATCATTAAAAATTAAAACAACTTTCAAACGTCAAAAGCCCAATTAAGGTTAAAATTTGGCTAAGTGTTCCAACAACACTAACTTGCCTCTTTAAGGGTCTTTCAAAATTTGGCTAAGTGTTCCAATAACACTAACTTGCCTCTTTAAGGGTCTTCACCCACATAATTATTAAATTGAATCACAAGTTGATTCCTAGTCTTAGGGATAATTGAGACATCAGTGCTCACAAAGCATTAAGTGTATTTACAAGATGACTTATTAAGCAAAATTATAATTTTAAAAGAACTCTGGATTTTCTACCAGGCAGCGAGAGAGTAGCACGAACCTGCTCTTTCTCTAGTTCTGTTGGATATCTTGAAGAGCTACTAAACTTAATATGTTTTTCTGGAAAAAATCATCTTTAATTAAATTCCTAAGGACCCACCAAGATATGACCTAGGGTTAGATAGGTCGCCAAAACCTTACTTTCCTGCTTCATATAAAATGCCCTCACATGCATTTTGATTTTCAGGTGGTGGAACGAGAAGACGCGTCAGGTAAGCTTTTACAGTTTTTAGCGTTGTCTTTCTTGTACTATCATACTGTGCTTTTATACCTGCAAACTCGCATGCTAAACAACAATGTCACCCTGCATGAAAACTAAAACCAAAATCAAAACAAAAACTAAAATCAACCAAGATAAAATTCACCGCCACAACATTCAAAATATAAAACAACTCAAGCAAAACAAAAATTAAAATCAATCAAGATAAAATTCACCGCCACAACATTCAAAATATAAAACAACTCAAAATTTTAAGACAAACATCACACGAAATTACAACTTCAACTAAATTAAGACATCTCTATCGGATGTTCGAGAATTCCTTAGAGGAGGTAACCTACGGTTGCTAATGAGGCTTCCCACGGTCTGAATGAAATTGTGGAACTCATTATGTTGAGTTTAGTAAGTTTATTTGGACTAAGTGAATCCAATAGAAAATAGTGGTGCCGAAACAAGGAAACCATAGGATCCTAATCGGTCTTGCTCTAATCTACTTTAATATGCCCCTATAAAATTTAAAGAACTTAAACAATAAGGCTACCTGATTTGACATTATAACTTGACACACTAGAAAAATCAAATTCGTCGCGGTAAGGAGCTTGGAGCTAGAATGGAGGGCAGCACGACCATCTTCAACATCAAAACTTGTCTTCCCCAGCTAAAGTAATCCTTCTTCTTTAGACTTAAACAACAAAGCCACATGATTTCGAGGTTATTTGCTTATGCAACATAAATCCTCACCTTATCATTAAGCCTTTGTACAACCCTGTTATACAATATAAGCCCTAACTCACCTTAGGATTCTGAGGTTGTCGTTTGTCATGACCTAAATCCTCACATCTTCCAAGCTATTTGTGTGATCGTTTCACACGAATGTAATCCCAAATTAATAAAATTGGCAGGATGAAATACTTTAACATTTCTCCTCAAAACTGAAGCCAAACATTAGGATAGCTTGGGAAGTCACCGAACTTCTCCTCCGAATCCATGACATCCTTTACTTCTTCCTCCTTTGGATTCTACAATAAAATATTCCAAATTTGAACCAATCCCCTTTCACACCTCTATGTTCAATCTCATTGAAGAGTCCTACCCTTTGAAACTCCTTGAAGATAATATTTCCTGATTTTTATCGGGAGTCTTCTTAAGTGACTTTGGTCATTTAAGATGTAATTAACTATAGGGGCTTGCTCTTATAGAAGTTTTCTTAGGTGACTTTGGTCATCTAAGATGTAATTAACTATAGGGGCTTGCCCTTATAGATCTTCTTAGGTGACTTTGGTCATTTAAGATGTAATTAACTATAGGGGCATGCCCTTATAGGAATTTCGGTGACTTTGGTCATTTAAGATGTAATTAACTATAGGGGCTTGCCCTTATAGGAAGCATGTTCAGTGACTTTGGTCATTTACCTTTGAAATTCCTTGAAGATAATATTTCTTGATTTTTATCGAGAGTCTTCTTAAGTGACTTGTCCTACTCTTTGAAATTCCTTGAAGATAATTTTTCTTGATTTTTATCGAGAGTCTTCTTAAGTGACTTTAGTCATTTAAGATGTAATTAACTATAGGGGCTTGCCCTTATAAGAAGCATGTCCAAACCCAGCTATTCTTTGAAGATAATATTTCCTGATTTTTATCGAGAGTCTTCTTAGGTGACTTTGGTCATTTAAAAGCGTTGAAGAGTCCTACCCTTTGAAATTCTTTGAAGATAATTTTTCTTGATTTTTATCGAGAGTCTTCTTAGGTGGCTTTGGTCATTTAAGAATATTTCATGATTTTTATCGAGAGTCTTCTTAGGTGACTTTGGTCATTTAAGATGTAATTAACTACTTTCTTGACTTTTATCGAGAGTCTTCTTAAGTGACTTTGGTCATTTAAGATGTAATTAACTATAGGGCTTGCCCTTATAAGAAGCATGTCTGAACACTGCTTAATATAACTCTTATTTAATTCTTTATATTAAATATGGGAACTTGTCTGCAAATATAAAGGTTTCGCAGACCAAATGGATGTCATATATTCCTTAGTTTATTTGATCAAGCCTCATTCTTAATTCTTGTGTTTGTCCTTCGGGGTAGATACAATATTTGAGGTACAGTGCTCTTTCATTTAAACTATGAAAAATATGAGGTCAACTTGATTTCATATTTTTCTAAAACTAAGTATATATGTAAATTAAAACGTTCTTCCGAAGCGGGTGATGGGATTTTGATGCAGGTGACCGACAGCTTCTTACGGGCAACTCCCCTCCAGCCAAAAATAGCATCGACAGCTTCTGGCGACTCCGCTGGGGACAAGCTTTTCTCTCCATTCAAATAAAGAAATATTATCTTCATACATCGGTAATGTGTCCATGTCCCTCTTGGACCAAATTACCCTTCTTCTGTTGGCATACTTTTCCATTTCTATCTTGGGAAAGTACAGCTAACTCCTCGGACTTCAGGACTAGCTGTTCAACCATCTTTGAACAGAGGGATTCAGAAGGCCATTAAGGACTCTTTAAATTTTCTTGTGGGGTTAGACCCCCAATAGATGTGTCGGTGGACTAGTTCCACCTGGGAATTTTTCTGCCACTAAATAGGTCCCGCACTGGGTCCTAAAATACTTCACATCTCTCTTCCAAAATTTATTTGCTATTCTGAAAATTAAACCAAATCGTGTTGTGTTGCACGCACTTTGAAATTTTATTACATTAATTAATTTTTACACCTTTTAATTTTTCTTAAACAAGATTTTAAATACCCATTAATTAAGACTCGTCTGGTCTACAGATCAACCTCTATTTTGAGTGCTTGCACTAAAAAATTATAAGGTTTTTTTCCATATAACTAACCCTAAAAACTTTCTATTTTCAAGCCCTCTGCAATGGCTTACCCAACGCTGACCTTTTCTTCCAACCTGTCAACGGACCGTAGCGCCCGTAACGTCGCTCGCACCATCAAATTTGGAGCTGGATTTGAAGATCTCGAGGTCATCCTTGAAAACACCCCGTTCGTGGTAATGAAGATCGCCACTCCAAAAATGCAGGAGCCGTCTGTAGAATTCAATCTGAACTACCTTCAGGACTTCCCTGCCTGCAAGAAGGCTAAAGCTACTGTCGTCGCGACACCCGTCAAACCCGCTAGCCCCGTAGCTACTAAGGGGAAGGAAGTGATGATTATTGAAGATCCGACCGAGGGATTAACCATCCCACCACTCGTATCTGAAATCAAATCAAGTTCAAGGAATGTACCGCTGACCCGAACTCAAAGAAGGAACCGTAACAGAGAAGTTCAGAGGGCCATCAAAGCCCAGGCTCCTGAGAAGACACCCGTTGAGGAGGAGCTTCATCAAGTTGAAGAAGTATTACCAAAAAATTATCCACTCCTACGAGGGAGTAGATTCCATCCTCTAACAGATACCGAGAGATATGAAAGTATCCGAAGGACCACTGCCGCATTATCGTCACTTCACGGACATGGTGAGGAGGGAAAGAATTTCATTCGTATCACTCAAGTTAGTGTGGTTTTCAGAAGACTTGCTACCAAAGAAGGATGTTTGGTTAGCAAGTTACTTAAATGAGTGGGAGATACAATTTCTCCTCGCATGAAGAAGGAAATTTTGAAAGGCGTCAAATTCGCTAGACAGTCCCACAAGACAACTACTTGCATCCCTGTTTGGTTCCATTTAGGGAACATAATTGATACCGCAGTGGTCACTACTGATTATACTGCCACCAGGACCACAGGACGTCGACCAATTAAGTCAAGACTGCGCACGAAGATCTTACCCATCACACGTTATGAAGATATTTCTACAATCCCAAAGGTAAAGACAAAATGATTACCTGGCACTGTAGTCGGTCTACACCATGGGGAGCATACTTTCCATCGACATACTGATGTTTCTATTAAGATGCTCCGTCCTGAGACATCATCATCGAAAAAGAAAAAGGTATGGGTACCCAAGGTCGATGCACCGATACAGTCCAGCGAGCTTGCAGGACAGGAAATGAAACTAGGATCTGAGATATCTGACATCGTCGCGACGATAGCCAGCAAGATGGAGGAGCAAGTAGAGGATGTCCATCAGGGTCCTCCAGATCTTGAAGCAATCAAGGAATCGATAATTGAGGAAAAACTTGGGAAAGTCAGGATCAAAATTTTTCAGTTAGCTAGAGAACACAGAGTTTCCATTGATAGCGACAATGAAGATTTTGATTACAATGATTACTTGGAGGGAGATTTCATGGATGTCCATTTGATTGAAGCTAGAGCCACCACATCTGGGCGCAAGGCTCAACCTCAGACCGAAGAGAATGCCATAGATGAGATATGTAGGGTTATCCTCCTAAAGGATGAGCAAGTTAGTCTACTGGAGAAAAGAATATAAGAGATGACTGCAGCTATGACCACCATGGCCACAATTCAGGAGCAATCACAAGCACCAAAATTGGCTTCTCCAGAGATTAATCAACCAGAAATCATACACATTATAGATGAAAGAAGAGAGTCTACTTTAACAAATAAAGATGAGCAACTGAAGAAAGATTCTCCATCAAGCGCCATGCCAGAAAAGGAGTTCAAGCAAATGGTTGAACAAGTGCGGGAAGCCTTAGCCCAATCCAAGGGCGGTACATCAATTTTAAAGGGTAGACCTTACTCGGAGGAGTACAATGTCATGCCTTTCCCCAAAAGTTTTGTTGCCCCAAACTTCAAAATATTTGACGGGATTGGAAATCCCAGACAGCATATAGCACATTTCCTAGCCAGTTATGGCAACATGAGAAATAATGAAGCTCTACTCTGCCAGCAGTTCATCAACAGCTTATCAGGAATTGCTTTCGGCTGGTACGCTGACTTGCCCAATGGGTCAGTTAAAATATTTTCTAAATTAGAACAGTTGTTTGTGAAAAGATTTGCCGGGGCATAACACCATGTGTCTATTAGAGAGCTCATGATGGAAAAGTAAAAGTCTAACGAAACTTTGGTAGACTATATTTGAGGTGGAGAAACCTTAGCATGAATTGTAAACCTCAGCTAAAGGAACATCATGCAATTGAAACTCTACTCAAGAGCATTCATGGGTCAGTAGCTTTCAAGCTTAAGGGACTCACCATCAAATCCTTCAAGAAGCTACTCAGTAAAGCCAACAGTCTTCAAGAGGAGATTAAGCACATGGAGCCACATGAAAAGGCTAAGGTGGCCAAAGTGTTCGAAAAGAAATCTGGAGTAGTGGCGACCGTCAACAAAGGAAAGCAACCGATAAAAATATATGCAGAAGAACATCACCAATCCTCTTAGAAACAAAATAATCAATCCAACCAGCGGCCGCCTCAAGAAGGAGCACCTTGAACAGAGGATAAAAAAATATCCCTGCTGGAGCGACAGAAAGTTGTGTATTCCTTCAAGGATGAAGCTATACCTAAAATATTCAGGAGTCTGATAAAGAAGCTAGAATTCAAGCTACCAGATCCAAAGAAGCCCGAAGAGGTGGATAAGAAGAATGAACCAAATTATTGCCCATACCACCGGTTGCTTGGGCACACTATAGAAAAATGCTTTATCTTTAAAGACTAGCTCAAGAAGAACCTCAAGAAAGTGAATATAACAATCTCAAAAGAGTATTTGAGATAACTAAAAAAGGTTCCATAAACATGATATCGGCCGAGCCAATCTCCCCAATCGATCCGTATACTGGAACAGATGGATGGAGTACAACTTGGCATGAACTCAAGAGGGTCCTTAATCACATACAGGATTCATCAAAGCAAGATTCAATGAACACTGAAGAAGAATGGAATGAGGTCTGGAAAAGATCATCCAAGAAGATACTGAACAAGATCCAATCTGCATCAAAACAAGCCTCCATTTAGAGTCTGCAACATACCAAGCCCGGGATGAAGATTTTGCCAGAAGATCCGTCATCGTCAAGAACAAAGAGCAAGAAGAAGAAAAGAGTCACTGCAAAGATTGATAGCACGAGGGGTAGGATACTGGTTGCCTCTATTCGATTGGTTATCTCGAATTCATTAAAGAAAATCCTCGAACCCCTAACTTTGTATGATTATTTTTTTGTCCCTCCAGGTTCTTATGAATATAATGATTGTGATTTTGGCTACGTTTTAACTGTTTCTGTTGATAACGTGACTGATTATGACCGATCAAGCTTCGATCTCGATCCCCAAAATGATCCTCAAATCGTACTCGAGTCCGATGAAATCATTGTCAAATCCAAAGTAGCCATCAATAAAGCCGCTTACGACAAAACCGATAACAAAGAGCCAATTTTTGAGCATCATGGTACACCGCTTGCCATGAACTTAGGTCTTTTTGACGGAGAGGAAAATACACCGGAAGATTCAACAATGATATCTCAAGAAGAAGAAATCAAGGAAGTTAACTTAAGGAGCGGAAAAGTGTGACCACCAAGAACAGCTCCAACAGACAAAGGAAAATAGATAATGACTCAAGAAGAGATACTCCCACCTCCACCAGTGGAAGAACCACATAATCAAGATAAAATCGGAGGATCATACAAAGTAGCCGAGAAGAGATACCCCCACCTCCACCAGTGGAAGAACCACATAATCAAGATAAAATTGAAGGATCATACAAAGTAGACTACAACGTGCTAGCTCATCTTAAGAAGTTACCGGCCCGATTAAGCATATACGATGCTCTGATCCTATCAAAGGAGATGAGAGAGTCTTTGGTTATAGCTTTGCTTGACCCAAAAATTTGCTTAGCTCAGTTGGCCAGCACATCCTCGGATGAAGTTTGCTCGTTGGAAGAACAACCTGGGGTAACCTTCACAAATGAAGACTTGTTGCTCAGTACTGCTGACCACAACCATCCACTCTACACCTCAACTCTGCTTCAGTAATCTTCCACCACTCCTTTACAAAGAGATGGTGAAAGGCCTTTTAGTTCGAGCACACGAGGTCGAGGCCGGAGACTTGGACGAGGAAGCATCAATTTAATTGTTGAACGGACTAGGCCAACCATCCACTTTGGTGATGAAGACAGTTCTGAAGATGAAACAATGATGACAAGACAAAAGAGACCTTAGTACGAGATATCCCTAGAAGATACAAAAAAGAATGAATATGAAACAATGTATGATCGGATAAACCACTATGTGGATGCTACGAACCTCACTCCCATTCACCCTCAAAAGGTCGAGAGATTAGAGGTCAAGGAACTCCGTAGTGTTGATTAAAAGCCGATCAAATTTTACCATGCTTCTACCTCTACTAAGCTTGAAAAACATGTAAATTTGGATGTTGATTCTAATGAATTAATGGAAATGCCTTTTGTTTACTTCTCGCCTTGTGTTCAAAAGTTAATTCAACAGGGACACTTACCAAAACAACTATCTTTTGGTTACTTCTCGCCTTGTGTTCAAAAGTTAATTCAACAGGGACACTTACCAAAACACCTTGTGTTCAAAAGTTAATTCAACAAGGAAACTTACCAAAACAAATGTCAAAAGATAAATTTCAACTTTTTTGAAAAATTATGGAATGGTAAAAGTTGAACTCCAAATTCAAAAGAGGGTCTCGGATTTAGTGCAGTCTGACCAGTCGATGATTCTAAATTTTGCATGGTTATTACTGATGAGTCCAAAGAGGATTGCCTTGATATAGAGGATGACTCTACTGATCAACTAATAGAAGATGCTCCGCTAGAATTTGATGAAGAAATTAAGTCTACCATTGATGAATTGAAAGAGATTAAACTCGGAACTGAAAAACGACCCCGACCTACATTTATAAGTTCTCTACTTAATGATGAAGAATCTGAAAAATTGATCAAACTATTAACAGAATTCAAAGATTGCTTCGCATGTAACTATGATGAAATGTTGGGACTGTCAGTAGAGGTTGCAGTCCATAAACTTGGGGTGGACAAGAATATAACCCCAGTAAAACAGACTCCTAGGAGAATGTGCCTCGAGATAGAACAACAAATTATCGCCGAGGTGAAGAAATTAATAGACGCCAACTTTGTTAAAGAAGAACAATACCCCGCATGGTTAGCCAACATTGTACCTGTTAAGAAGAAAAATGGACAGATCTGTGTTTGTGTCGATTTCAGGGATTTGAACAAGGCATGTCCAAAAGATGAGTTTCCACTACCTATACCAGAGATGATGGTGGATATTGCTTCAACACATGAAATTTTCTCCTTCATGGACGGATCGTCGGGACACAACCAAATCAAGATGGCTCCCGAGGATGCATCACTTACATCCTTTAGAACACTGATTGAAATTTTTTGCTACACAGTGATGTTTTTCAGCTTAAAGAATGCCGGAGCAACATATCAACGCGCAATGACGAAGATTTTTGACAACCTCATTCACAACCAAGTAGAGTGTTATGTGGACAATTTGGTCATCAAAAGTAAAGGGAAGATAGACCATTTGTACGATTTGAGGATTGTGTTTGAACGGTTACGATGATATGAACTTAAAATGAATCCCTTTCTAGGATTCGTTGTCCGTCATTAGGGAATCAAGATTGACCCGAATAAGATTAAAGCTATCTTAGAAATGCCTCCTAAAACTTTGAAACAACTACGTTTCTTCTAGGGGAAGTTGGCATATCTTAGATGCTTTATTTCTAATCTCTCAGGTAGGTGTCAGCCTTTCTCGGCATTAATTAAAAAAGACGCCAAATTTATTTGGGAAGAGAAATACCAACAAGAGTTTGGGGATGTTAAATAATATCTAATGACACCTCCTATCTTGGCAGCCTCAATCCCAGGGAAACAATCGATACTTTATACCGCAGATTTAGATGACTCCGTCGAAGCCCTCTTAGCCCAAGTCAATGAGGAGGGTAAGGAAAATGTGCTCTACTACTTGAGTCGTCGCCTAATACAGACAAAAATAAGGTATCCACCTATTAAAAAGTATTGTCTCGCGTTAATTTTTGCCCCCCAAAAGCTTAGACATTACATGCTTTCTCATAAGATCACCCTAATCTCGAAAGTTAATCCATTGCAATATTTGATGACCTGACCAACACTTTCCGGACTTTTAGCAAGACGGTTGATGATTTTATTTCAATTTGATATAACTTTTGTGCCCCTCCGTGCCATCAAGGGACAGATACTAGGATACTTTATAGCTGCACACCCACTGCCAGCTGGGTCCTCTTTCAACGAAGAGTTACCAGTTGAGCAAATATTACAAATGGAATTCTCAAGTGTGCAACACTGGGAGATGTACTTCGATGGTGCTTCATCGTCCAGAAAAGACAATAGGTCAGGCACGGTTATACCAGGCAGCGCAGGGATTGGTTTGATCTTTATCATGCCAGATAAGAGTATGTCTCATACCACCTGACAGAGCCGTGCACCAAAAATGAAGCAGAGTACAAAACTTTAATCACCGGATTGGAAATGGAAATATTAATGGATATAACAAGCATTGTCATCTACGGTGACTCCCAACTCGTCATTCAACAAGTCACCAGACAATAAAGAATTTTGAAACCAAGATTAGTAGAATACCATCAGTACACAATGAAGCTTCTGGAGCAGATTCTTGATGTAACTTGCTAAGGAAATGACGTGTTCCTCAGAGGACTCCATTGAAGTCACAGTGCAAGGAAGATGAGTCTTGTCTCAGAATAACTTCGAAACTCTACACAAGATTGAAAAGGAAGAAACAATAAATACAGTTGCAGACATCAACGAAGATTGGCGTAAGCCATTAATAGAATATTTGCATACTGGAAAGCTGCCAGAAGACAAGTCTGAGGTACATCACATCACAAGAAGGGGGATGTATTACGCCCTGGTAGGAAATGTTCTTTACAGAAGATCGTTCGACCAAATGTGGCTATGATGTTTGAATAGAGCCGAAGCACAGAACATTGTTAAAGAGGTACATGATGGATTGTGTGGCGCTCACCAGTCAGGGCCAAAAATGAAAATGAAGATCAAAAGATTCAGTTATTACTGGTCAGTAATGATGTCTGATTGCATGGATACAGCCAGAAGATGTCACCAGTGCCAAGTGCATGGGGTGGGCACCGGCCTCCAAATTTGCTACACCCAACTGTTGCCTCGCGGCCATTCAAGTTTTGGGGCACAGACATAATAGGTCTGATAGACCCTCCATCTTCCAAAGGAAAAGGTTTATACTTGCCGCTACAGACTACTTCTCCAAATTGGCAGAGGTAGTACCGTTACGTGAGGTTACGACACAACACGTCCTTCTATTTTTCAAAAGCCAAATAGTCTACCGTTTCGGAGTATCGCGAAGAATAATTTCCGACAATGGGATAGCTTTCAGAGGCACAAAGATTAACAATTTTGTCAGAAGAAATGGGATAGATTGTAGATACTCTACAATTTACTATCCCAAAGCAAATGGTTTGGCTAAGGCTTTCAACAAAATACTGGTACAGATTTTAAAGAAAACATTGGATGAAAACAAAAGGGATTGGCACAACAAACTATTAGAAGTCTTGTGGGCCTACCGAACGACTTTCAGAACTCCCACTCAGTGTACACCCTATATGCTCCTGTATGGAGCCAAGGTCGTGCTGTTGCTAGAAGTCCAGACACCATCTCTCGGAGTCGTCATTGCCAACCAACTCACAACAAAAGAAAGCGCAAAACTCAGACTTCAAGAACTGGAGAGTCTTGAGGAAAAATGACTGGAAGCACAATAACATTTGGAGCTTTACCAGGCAAAGATGGTGCAAGCCCATGACAAATTGGTCCGCCCAAAAATATTCAAAGTTGGTGACCTCACACTTGTGCACAAAAAGCCTATTTTTGCACGCCTCAAAATAGGTGAAAAATTCAAGCCAACTTGGGAGGGACCATTTGTCGTTGAAAAGGTCTATATAGGAGGAGCCTACCAGTTGTGGACTTCCAGGGTGAAAGACCTATGTTACAAATAAACGGAGGATATCTACAAACTTATTATGCAACCTGATGCCGCTTTCCTTTGCTTTCTTTGAAACTTTGAAACTTTGATTGTTTTAGGGTGATTTATATGGCCAAATGTCTATGACCGGGTCCAAATTTTGTAATTAACCTCCATATAATGAAAATTTTGAGAAAGAAATTTTAAACTTCAAATTTTCTTCTTTTCACTTTTAAGTATAATGTTCCACTAAATTATACAAAACTCATACATAAAATAAACAATTCATTGCACCAAAACAAACTAAAATTTAGTTTAATAAATACTTTGTTTTGTTCTTGTTCATGCCATGTTTCGACCCACTGATGTTTTTCCTGTCATATGGAGAAAAATGTCGGGACAGAGGCTGATCTTTGCTTTTCAGGATGGTGGGAACCTCACATTAAATGAGGAGATGGCGCCGCGGGGCGGTACCATAGACTTCAATGTGGATTTCAACCAGGTTGACATGAACTACAAAGGTCCTCTAATGGATGTAGTCAGCTGCAAAGAGAAAGAGGGACTGCCTTAACTACTGAGATTGACCGCTAAAGATAATGTATCAAGCAAGGGCAAGAACGTGATGACTGAGCGAGATTCGATGGAGGGGCCCAACCGTCGGCCCTCCATGGTAGCTACACCTGCTGGAGGCTTAATAGCCACCAATAACAAATGACTACTAAGTACTCCGCTTCACAGGACGCATTGCAGGAACGCCAGCCATAAGAAGCATAGAGCTTTTATATGATAAGAATGCAGACGTCAAAGAGAGATGAACAACTTGCTCACCCCTATTCCTGAGGGGCATATTAATGATCTAGACCTGAAGGAAACTTCTGCTAGCTTACCCACCATGGATGAAGAACTAGGGTTTGTGACAGAGTCAAACACACTTTCAATTTCAGATGTTTTGTGCAAGGGTTGCCCAACGTGCAATGTTGAAATACCGGCTGGGACATCAGCCACGGGTGCGTTTGTAAAATGCCCGGGTTGAAATGTTCTGCATCTACAACATTTCAGTACATTAGAAGCATATACTTCAAGCACCAATGAGTCTCAGACTTCAAATTTCATGATGGATGAACCATATGTCCGATTGAGGACGTATCAGTATGTACCATGGAGCACGGGGTCATACATCCCATTAGAGGTCGAGTCTCATACTTGACCGGCCTTTTTTTGTAAATCAACAATTACAAGAATTTGATGACGCTACTAGAAGATTTAAATTCCAGCAATAATGCAAAAAACTTGACTGCAACTTTATATGTATATGTTTGATTTAATAAAGATGTATAGATATAATATTCAATATTGTTAAAGTTGAATTAATCAATGCAAGTATACGCATCATTTAAGTAATATAGGGCTCTAATGGAGTCCTAGATATCGATCCCACAGGGAGAAATAGAATTCTACGGACTAAGATTTAATAAAAAGTAATAGTTCAACTACAACTACGTTTAAGTTGCTTATCTATCACTAATAGGCAATTGAAATAAGTAGATAATTTGGATAATAACTAATTATAGAAATTGTCACTAATAGACAATTGAAATAAGTAGATAATTTGGATAATAACTAATTATAGAAAATAACAGTCACTAATAGGCAATTGAAATAAGTAGATAATTTGAATAATAACTAATTATAGGGAATAACATTAATTGATATTCAATATATAAAGAAAGCATCCTTATCCTTGCCAAAAAATTATAATGATTGGATAAAATGAATTAGTTAAATTTATATTGTGTCAAATAGGAGCATACCTATTCCTTACCCTTTGGTCCATGCATAAAGAACATTGACTAATCATATGCTTGGTTACTGATTCTGCAGCTAGGCTGGGAGGATACCGACTCTCACTTTGCAGCTCCCATGTTCCCCTCACCTGCGGGCTAACATCTACACATCAGCACCCAAACAATAGGACTAAATTGGGGATTTTAGTTTATCACTCTAAAATCTCTAATTCTACGCCCGATAGTAATATTTCCCTATTTATTTGCACCCANNNTATTTGCACCCAACTTTGAAGGGCTTTGACCACCCTGAATCTTGGATGTAATCTTCACTTTAGTTGTAAAACTCAACATACTTCCAATGGCTTTGACCTCCCTAAATCTTGGATGTAATCTTCACTTTAGTTGTAAAACTCAACATATTTTATTTTGACCTCCATAAATCTTGGATGTAATCTTCACTTTAGTTGTAAAACTCAACATATTTTAATTCAACGGGCCAGATTGAAAGTAAATTAAGATCAAAGTGAAAAGATCATCACTATTTCTTAAACATTTTCATGGCTTNTCTCTGATTCCTGGATGTAATCTTCACTTTAGTTGTAAAACTCAATATATTTCAACAAATCAATTGGCCAGATTGAAAGTAAATTAAGATCAAAATGAAAAGATCATCACAATTTCTTAAACATTNAATTGAAAGTAAATTAAGATCGAAGGTGAAAGATCATCATAATTTCTTAAATATTTTTATGGCTTCACCATTTCACAAATCTCGAGACAAGGAGAAAGACAGAGAAAACTACTCAGAACTCATGGTGAAAACACAACAAAACTCGGAATTCATATATAAAATCAAAGTCATACAAACTACAACAAGTAAATAACTTATCTCTAATTTCTCCCCAAGAACACTCTTCGAAGTTCCTCTGAATCTCTTCTTTTCTTTACAACACACAGAATTCCTCTTCGAAGTAGCAAAGAGAAAGAAATCTCTCATTTTGCTTCCACTCTTACAATCTCTCGAAGAATTCCTCACAATTGTTACACTATTGGAAATTCTATACATTAATGGTAACCTCCAAGGCCTCTAGTCTCTTCAATTTTCGGCCAAAAATGTTCTTTTAAAGTTGTGGATGAGCTTTCTCAAGAGTTGCCTAAGCATCCCTTCANTGAAGTAGCAAGGAGGAATAAATCTCTAACTTTCCCTCCACTCTTACAGTCTCTCGACAAATTCCTCACAATATTGGAACCTTTTTAATCTCTAGGAACTCTCTCTAGCACTTCCTTTACGCTCTAGATTGNGCACAACACAACTTGGAATTCATATATAAAATCAAAGCCATACAAACTATAATAAGTAAATAACTTATCTCTAAATTTCTCCCCGAGAACACTTTTCGAAGTTCCTCTGAATCTCTTCCTTTCATTACAACACACAGAATTCCTCTTCGAAGTAGCCAGGAGGAAGAAATCTCTTACTTTCCCTCCACTCTTACAATTTCTTGAAGAATTCCTCACAATTATACGCTCTAGCAAGCTTTGTACGCACNATCCAAGTTCCTCTGAATCTCTTCATTTCTTTGCAACACACAGAATTCCTCTTCGAAGCAGCAAGGAGGAAGAAGTCTCTCACTTTCCTTCTACTCTTACAATCTCTCAAAGAATTCCTCACAATTTAGACTTTCTACACTTTTTTGNTTGAATCTATTTCTTTCTTTACAACACACATAATTCCTCTTCAAAGTAGCAAAGAGGAAGAAATCTCTCACTTTCCCTCCACTCTTACAATTTCTCAAAGAATNTTTTTTGACACTTCAATTTTGAGCCTCTCCCCTGTTTATTTTCGGCCAAAGTTTTCTCTTTAAAGATGTGGATGAGTTTTTCCAAGAGTTGCCTAAGCACCCCTCCAAAATTCGTCCTCATCCAATGCTTTGTTTGACATAACCGCCGAGCTCGCCGTCAGCGGCCTCGAGGGCGCCGTCGGCAGGTTTCCTAAGTGAATTAATTCTGGAGTCTCAAGAAAAGTCCGTCGTCGACACCGTTGGGCTCGCCGTCGGCGCCCTAGTTCAAATATTCACATTTTGGTCCTTTCGCTCCAAATTCGCTCATTTTTACATCTTTTTGCTCCAATGACCCTAATTCATCATTTCTACAACAAAACAACAAAAATACCTTTCCTTAAAGTGCAATATCATCAAAAATAGTGTAAAATAGGTATGAAAATCTCAACATATTTTCCTTTAAAAGTGCAATATCATCAAAAACAGTATAAAATAGGTATGAAAATCTCAACATATTTTCCTTTAGTCACTATTTTACTGCTGATGTGATAGTTGGGATAGTTATGAAATTTTATGCTAACTTTTTGGAGGCTTCTGATGACTTTGTTTTTGTTAGAGGAAAAAGGGTGGTGTTTACTCCAAGAAAAAATAAATGAGTTTTATCAGTTAGAAGATGTTTATAGATGTCAGTATCATTCATTCTCTACCACAATGGGGCCTTATATGAGATTATTTCTTTTTTGACTGGTGAGAAAGGGGCTTGGAAAGTAAAAAATGGAGTTAAAGTCAATTTTCACCTTTCTATGTTAAATGTAGTATGTAAGTTCTGACATTATTTTATTTCTGGGAGGATGATTCCAACAAACCATCATAGTGAAGTGACCAAGGATAGAACCATCCCGAACTACTATATTCAATAAGTGATGAATATAAATGTAGGCTTTATCATTTATATGAACACTTGATCTAATGCTATGAGAGAGACCACTGGAGGATTGACACACCCTGTTCTCATTTATACACTTTATGAGCATGCAGGAGTTGATTTCAAACCTGATGAGGAGAGGATTGAGCCTCAAAGACTAATTGGGCCTGCAAACATTAAGAATTATGAGTCCCATGTTAATTGGAGATTTGGAAGTAAGGCCAGGGATATTCCTTCTACTTTTAGGACCCCTACTTTTAGTGAGCCTACTTCAAGTGACCCCAGTAACAAGGAGTTATTGGACCAGATGATGATTCAACAAGAAGATATTTTGAGGATAGATCATAGGATGCAGAACATGGAGGCCAGAAATGCTCATACAGATGATCTAATTCGCCATAAGTTTGAATATGAAGCTGCTTATGATGTTGTTTTAGTGAAATACCTCAGGGGTGATCATACAGTTCAGTTCCCTATTCACCCTATTTATACTCCATATCAGCAGCAGAAGTTAGATGTTAATGATGAAGAAGATGATGACTGATGATCTTTTTATTTATTTGTTTGTTTGTGTTGTACTTTGTGATTGTATTTTTTTTTTTGTGATATTGTTGAGACTCTGTTGTTATGTTGTAATGTGAAATTATAATGTGTAAAACTGCTTTCATTTTTAGAATTTAGTTTTGTTCTGTTGTTAGTTTCAATACTTTGTTATATGTATTGTTATTAACTCTTTGTCAGCAAATTTTTTATATATTCTGTGCAATTTAATATTTTAAGCATTGTATTTTTTTATATTAGCACCTGCAGTATTTTAAAATTTATTTGTAAAAATCAGAATATTCAACAGGTATGAATTTTCTTTATTTATTTAATGCTTTCTTTCACCCTTTTATTTTTAAAGTTCTTCATGTAAATCTTTTTAAAAAAAATTAAGTTTNAATAGATAAGATGACATATATGTAAGAAATTGAAACTTATGTATTACATATATATAAATATAAAAGATTTAAGTTAAATGTATGTTAATCTTTATTTAATGAAAACCTTTTTGGGATATATTATCTACTTATAAAGGAATGATGATGCTTCCAAAATTTCTTTAACTTGTAAATAATTTGTAAATAGAGAGAGTGTTCACTTTTGAGATCTAACACATAAATAATAGAAAATTAGTATGATAAATAATGTGTGGGTGTGTGTTATTCGCTGCAACTCTTTGGTGGTGCAGCCTTGTGTAAGTCTCATGGGGTCAAGAGTTCGATCCCATCTGAGTGCATCTGCCTTGTAGTGCGGGATCGAGTGATTAGACACATGAGTGTGGCTTGGGACTCGTATCACAGTCTAATTGTCTAACACAATTCAAATTGAATCGAGTGGGTCAGTAAACTTAAGATCAATATGCTAAGTATAATTAACTTGAAATGGGAACATTAATTAATGGCCCTGTAAACATGGAAAAATAAACTTATTACACCAAATCTTCATCATTATTGTTAGTTTTATCACTCACTTTAATTATGTGAGATTATTTTTTTAGTTTTATCTCACAGGTAATTTTTAATGATGCATGGTCTATTCCGAAGATTTTATATTAGAAATAAATGAGCTATTATCAGTTTAGTTTCTTTTTTCATCTTTTTTTTTTTTAGAAAGAAGAATATTGTAAAAATGTTTTATTTTATTTTAAATCAATATACAACGAATTTCAGTATTATTGCGTGTCGGAAGATTCATGACGTTAGAGTGATAATTTAATGTTTTTGTATTACACGAAAATCTAGCACACTCATAAATATTAGAGAAGTAGCCTGAGAAGACATTATGATTTTTTACGTGAAAAAACTCTTAAAGAGGAAAAATCACGGGATCTAACCGAATCAAAGTAATCAACTCAGTAATTTTGGGTATATATGTTCACTCTTCTCTTGAATAAAGGAAGATATAATTACAAAGTCAATAATTACAAATGAACAAATAGTTGTAACTAGGCTAAAATAAATTTATTTCTTGCCCATAATAGCGAAAGCGGGGCTGCAAGGTCGTATTTGGCTGTTGCAATAACATCTGTTGGCCATAAAGTCATAAATGGAGGACTGCAATAATGTTAGTTGTCGCGGATGTCATAGTTTGAAGTTGTTGTAATTGTTGACCACATTGTCACAATTTATCGCATAGACTATAGTTGATAGCTGCAATAATATATGTTGATCACAGTGTTTGTATCACAAAGGTGGTAGTGGAAAACTGCAGTTGTAACTGGCAACATAGGTTGTAGTTGACAGCTGCAAGAGCTTCGGTTAGTCATAGATGCCATGGTGGAGAGTTGAAGAGGTAACTGGTCATATATGTTGTAGTTGGTAGTTGCAAGAGCATTTATTGGCCACAAAAGTCATAGTGGGAAGTTGCAAAAATAAATGACCACATTAGTCATAATTGGTAGTTGCAATAGCTTCAATTGACCAAAGAGGCTATACTAGGAACTTGTAGTATGAACTGGTTGGATAAGTTGT
The DNA here is from genome assembly GCA_002079205.1 of Phalaenopsis hybrid cultivar. Lineage (NCBI taxonomy): Eukaryota > Viridiplantae > Streptophyta > Magnoliopsida > Asparagales > Orchidaceae > Phalaenopsis > Phalaenopsis hybrid cultivar. The sequence goes on from JXCR01081359.1 coordinate 71,630, forward strand.
AGTTGGTCACATAGTTAGTAATTAGTTACATAGGTCGTAGTTGGATGCTACAATAGTAGTTAGTTAGATATGTCGTAATTGATCACATAAGCAGGGGTTGACAGCTGCAATAGCATTGGTGGGTCTGAGAGGTCATTTTAGTTGATAATTGTAAGAGCGTTGGTGGGCCACATAGACCGTATTGGAATGTTGCAATGTCAACAATTGACAACATATGTCATATTTGGAAATTATAGTAGTAGCTAACAACATAAGGTATAATCAGTTGTTGCAACTACATCAGTTGGCCACAAAAAATGTAGTGGAAGAATGTAATGACAATTGTTAGTCATAGTGGATAGCTACAATAGTAAGTGGCCACATAGATTATAGGTCGTTGTAAGACCATTAGTTAGCCACAGAGGGTGTAATGAAAAGTTGTAATGACAAGAGTTAGCCATGTAGGCTATAATGGGTGGCTACAGCAGCAAGTGGCTACATAGATCATAGTGGGTCACTACAAGAGCGTCGATTGGTTATATAAGCTATAGTGGATCACTGCAAGAGCGTTAGTTGACTACAACAACAATCAGTCATAAAGGATGCTGTGGGTATTTATAGTAACAACTAACCACATAGGTCGTACTAACTTGTTGTAAGATCTCAAATTGAATACAGAGGTTGTAGTGTAAGGTTGTAATGACAACAGTTAGCCACGTCAGTCATGGTGGGTAGCAATAGTAGTAACTAGCCACATAGACTTCAGTGAAAGGATATAATGACATTAGTTAACCATGTTGGGCATAATGGGTAGTTATAGTAAAAGCTGGTCACATAGGTCGTAATGGATCACTACAAGAGCGTCACTTAAAGATTATTTGGAAGCTACAACGACATTAAGCCACATATGTCATAGTAGATGTTACATAAGTTCGTGTCTGCATCCCTTCTATCAAGTTTATTATTTTGCACCTGTGACATCACTTGTCAATATACAACATAAAGAAAAAACTTCAAGTTCAAAGAAATTTGTATTTTGATTGTGATAGTTGTAAACAATTTTCATCAGGAGTTACCGCCGGAGCTTCAATACGACATGTTTGGGATACATTGTTGCACAATACTTAAACTACTTCGTTACGTTGTGTTTTTGGTACTTCATTGCTATATGTTCGAGGTGTTTCATTATGTCGTGTTCGTGGTACTTTTTTGCATCGTATTTGGGATACTTTGTTACACAAAATTCGATGTATTCTATTATAGTGTGTTTAGGTTACTTTGTTGCACCATAGGGTCCATAAACGAATACAAGCAAGGTGCGATGACATTGGTTGATGATGGTAGATGGGAGGGGTTGGCAATGGTTGATTGTTGTGGGGGACTGTAATTATCGATGGGTTTTCCATTCAAAACAATGCTATAATTAAACTCCTTATCCTTTTATGTGAAGAGAGGTAGTCTATTTAAAACCTCTAATAGAAGGACATTTTCATTCTTTGGTGAATATCTCCCAGAACGACTTAATCAAATGACCCGCATTGATTCCCTTGATTATAAGAGGCTATTTTTTATGATATGATAACATAATGACCTAAGGATCTGGTGATCTTAAGGTCATTGATTCCTCTAATCGAGATTCTTGTGCATGTAAAATACCAGATGAGTCAACACACTAGTAGGAACAAGCTTACATGTGTAAAATACGAGAAACACCTCAATATGGACCCCTTTAAAGAATGGGCAAAAATGTAATATCCTCACTTTGCACCATCTTCTCTATAAATAGACGAATCATTTTAAGAATAAGACAAGAACAATCACAACAGATTATTGTTCACTCTTTCTCTTTTTATTTCTCTATCTCTTCTTATTTATGCTCTCTATTCATTTGGTATGATTCACAGACAAATCAAGATTCAACAAAAATGATGATAAATATTTTAAATATAAAAAAATAAAAAAATTTAATAAATTAATATGATTATATATTATAATGCACAGTTCTTTCTATATAAATTAAATTATCATTCTATCTATTCAATCAAAATACACTTCACCAAATCTATAGTGGATCAGACGGCTCAGAGCGGAGCACGTGCCACCTGCCAGAGTTCTGTGAGAATAAATAAAAATATATAGAGGCCACATATCGATCGAGTGACTGATCAAGGCTCAACCAACCTAGAGGATGGTCAAAGCAAAGCCGGATATCGATTGAGTGACCGACCAAAGTCCAACCGACCCAGAAGACGGTCAAACGAAAGGCCAAATGACGATCAAGTGACTGACCAAAGATCAACTGACCCGAAAGCCACCCAAACAAGAAGTTGACCGATTCAAAAACCACTCAGATAAAGGCTAACCAACAAGAGAATGAACTGTCAGATATTCAATGACCCCAAGGGTCGCTAATTAAATAGGATTAGGAGTGTAACATTCATTTTATAATATTCATAGCACTTCATAAATAGTGGGGCATACATGTTCTTGAAAACATATACCAAAATATCTTATTTTTCTCTCATTTTTACCAACTTTTTTTGGGTGTAATTGATCGATAAATTTGGGCTCATATAATATTACTCTAAAAATAAAGAAAATCATATATGCCGGCCCACCATGATTTGTGCTTAACTTCTGGGCCTCGTCACATGCAGCCACGCTCAAGTCAAAGTAGCTTTTAAATGATGGTCAAGCTTTTCTGTTGAAACTTAATTTTACATCTCTTGAATCATATAAAAAGAAAATTATAAATATTATAATATGATGAAATTAGAAATAAATTATAACAAATATTAATTATTCATATATTATACATATTACAAAAATTAAATAATCTAAAAAAAGGGATAATTACGTAAAGATCACCCGAAACATTGATATTTACAAATTAACCATCTAGATGATATTTGGGGTTTTAGCATGAATTTTGGTATTTAAGTGAATTTGAAAAATGGATGAAAGAGGGTGTAATTGTAAAGAAACATTACAAATTAACCAGCAAGAAATGCTCAAAGAAGAGTTTAAAAGAAAATATAAAAATAATAAAGGAGTTTATCATAAATTTGTGGTATACAAATTCAGGCCTCTGGTCCTGCCAGGTGCTCCTCCTTCAAGCAAGGCCCAATCAAGAATGAACCTAAGAAATTAAAAAAGCAACATTTAACTTTTTAAAAAAAATACAAATTAATGAAAATATATAAATAAAAATAATTAATTTTGAAAAGGCAGGCTTACTTGGTTGAAGAAGAAGAAGCACTCATTCCATTTATTCCACAGTGAATTATAACCTTCTTGTCTGCTTTGGATATTGAGTGGGAGAATGGAGCCATGAAACTCTTCATAGCTGTGTCATTTCACAATAATTTCATGTTTTCTCAATGAAAATTATATATATATATATATATATATATAT
>JXCR01081359.1:75109-99611 GCA_002079205.1 Phalaenopsis hybrid cultivar
TGTACACACACACACATATATATATATATATATATATATATATATATATATATATATATATATATATATATATATATATATATATATATATATATATATATATATATATATATATATATAGATTTAAATACATACCATTCATCCCCTATATATATACATGTATGACACATTGGTTATGCATGAAAAATGTTTATTTCACTTTTCAAAAGTTAAAATAGCAGTCTTTTTGATGTGATATGAAAGATTTGGGTGGTAGAGATATAAAAAAGCAAAGTTTTGGAGTTAGGTATGTAAATAAATAGGAATTGTGTGGGTATGTATGCAAATGCCCACAAAAACATTGGAAGTAAGTTCTTAAAACATACAAGGTTGGGATGGTTCTCTGTCTGTTTCATCCAAAGCAAGTAGTTTCTGCACCAAATAGAGATTGGATAAGAATTATTACACTAGAGCAGGTTTATAAAGCAATTTCTCTACTTTGTGAAATTATAATGAGCACCTTCAGGTTTTGATAGCACGATTCGAGCTCGTCATTTATCAATAGGTGATCAAACAGGCCGTGGGACTCCGCTTGCTCGAGCTCGGCTCGGGCGTTTCTTAATCTTTTTTGGATCTGTTCTTCTGCCTCTGTGCCACTGTAGATGGCAGAATAAACAGATTAGAAAAGGCTAAATCTAATATTGTGTGATAACGATTAAAAAACTGTTGGCACTAAGTTGTTTGTGTAATCGAACATACAAAGTGGTATCAAAATTTTCGTGATTACCGTGCACGAAGCCGTTTCTCGAGCTCTTCGAATGATGGAGGGCGAACGAAGATAAATGTTGCTTCAAGTGGGCTAGCTCTCACGGACCTTGCACCTTGAACATCAATATCAAGAATGCATCTCTGCAAAATAAATAAATAAATTATACCAAATGCTGAAACAATGGACTCCATTTAGATTTCTTTATAGTATTCATAATGATTAAAGTGCCAACATGGTCCCCTAACTAATTACCGGTGTCATTTTAGTCCTAGTATATAAAAGTGTCAAATTAGTCCGTATACTCTTTTAATATTATCTTGGCCTCTATTAAAAGAGACTGGAGCCTAAATTGACATGTTCATATACTTTGGGACTAAAATGACCCCCAACAAAGAGTCGGATGATCAATTTGACACTTTGCTTGGTTCACAATTGATACGACCTTCCCAACATCAGAAACGGCTTCAACTGCCTCTATGCTCGTTCCATAAAGGTTTCCATGAACCAATGCGGATTCGAGGAACTTCCCATCCTGTATGTCTTTCTCCATCTTGCTCCGCTCGGTGAAATGGTAATGAACACCATTCAACTCATGTTCCCTCGGAGCTCTAGTGGTGTGGCTTACGGAGAACCCGAAAGTTGAGGGAAATTCTTTCATTAGCTTTGCTATTAAAGTGCCTTTGCCAACTCCAGAGGGGCCGCTGATCACAATAGGCTTTGATCCATGGCCTAATAAGCCCTTACTCCATGCCACTACCTCAGCACCAAGCTGCTTTCTTTTCTGTTTAACAAAAGGAGTGTCTACCTACAAGCAATGCAGAGAAATCATAAGTGAATAGAAGCTTGGGAATATATTAATCACAACATAAATATATTTTCTTTCTGAAAAACAATCTATAATTCATGAATCATATATCATCAGAGAACAGTGGCAAAGTAGCTCATTTTAGTCCCAGAGTCTATAGAAGTATCATTCAACTTCCCAAAATCTTTTAACATGGGTTGAAATAGTTCTAAGACATTTTAAAGGGAGAACTATTTCAACCCCTACTAAAAATTTAAAGACTAATTTTGCACTTTTATACTCTGAGAATAAAATAGCCAGAATGGATCATTTTGACACTATTAGATATCAGCACACCCATGATTTTTCTTTTTTTAGATGAAGCTCAAAAGCCTGATTAAAATAAAAGCAAACATAAAAATAGGGCAATTACATACAAAGCACTTGAGACGTTGCTACTTACAAAAATAGCAAATTTTACATATAAATCACACAATTCTTTTATATTTACATATCTAACACAAAAACTTTCATATTTACAATTATAACACTTTGGTTTGATAAACCTCTACCAAAACAAAATCAGATCCAGTTGATATTTGTCACTATGTAAACCCACAAGTAAACAAAATCAGGCATCTTCAGTATAAGTCTGTGAAGCATATTCTAGATTTGAATGCCTTTTTAATTTAAGAAAAAAATTCCATTAAAATAAAATTTGCAAAATATATAAATTATGTTTAAAAAAGTGAAGAGAAAAAACCTCAAGGAACCAGATGCTATTGTCATGGGAAGATTCCTTCAGAAGTATTAATGCCCGCTCATTATCTATAAGAAAAGATGAATGCCCATTCCTTGCAACCGGTTTTGCGCCAAACACAACAGGCTCCAACCTGATGATCAATGAAAATTTCAATAACTAATATTCATCTGTAAAAAAAAATAATAATAAAAAATTTAAAAAAAAAATATTACACACCATGTGCCTGTTGGCTTATCAAAAACCTTGACATTAATTGAAAAATTAGAAATGGCTTCAGATCCACCAATTGAATACTGAAAATATAGCATTATATCAGCTCAAAAAAGGCTTACATTTTGCAAAATCATTACATGATTAAAGAACATACATTACATAATGAAGATGCTTACCATTTTATCACCAATGGTTGTGAAGGTCTCATACACCTTTGATTCTGAATCATGAACCATAGGTGGAGATTTTTCAGTTTTAGAAAGAAGAAATTCAGGAACTTCTTCCCCCTGAAAAGTTGAAAAAGTAAACAAAATCTCAGATAAACTTTACTAAATATAACAATTTTTTCAAGGACAAAAGTTGAGTGAAATATCTCACACAAAATGGTATTAAAATCCTTAAATCACATTAAGGGGGTGTTTGGTAGCATAATTTTAACAGGATTTAGGCTGAATCTAACATAAATCCAGCCAAATTTTTTTTTTTGGAGGTAAATCTGGATTTGTTAAATCCAACTAATTGGTGAATTTAACTAATTTAGCTTCGGAAGAAAGCCAAGGCTATAAGAACCTGAAATAAAATGCCAAACACATCTAACAATTTTAACTAAATTTAGCCTCAACTAAACCAAACAATATTCTAGATTTAACAGTGCATAGATTTACTAATTATGGATTTACCGGATTTACTAAATCCTATTAAACGTAAATACTAAGTGCAGCCAAACACCCTCTTAAGTGTACCATAAATTTAAAATCATACCCTCTAAATTTTAATTTTGCTTTATATAAAATAGATCCATAATCATATAAATCTTCTATCTTTTATTCTCTACATTATTCAATTACAATTTTTTTTTAAAATTATGTTCTACAGAGCCATACATAAATAAAAATTAAACTTTTACATTGCTCCCATAAATTTTAAAGGCTTTTCAAACTTATCTCAATTTTTGTTCCTATTATAAAAAAGATAAATTTATTAAATCCACTGCAATTTTCCATAAGGATAACTCACCATAAAAAGCCGCCTTTTACCAATCAACCTGCTTCATGAATAAGAAATAAATCACTAACAAAAAATAGAAACAAATACAAAAAGGAATATATTGTCCGATCACAATTGCAATCACCGCACAGTAAGAGCATAACTAAGGAGAGCCAGAAATCATGAACAGAGAATAATAGTTGTGTTTGCTTTAATAGCGCCAAAAAATCTCATTCCCTATAATATATATGTAACAAAATAATTAAAATTCGCTGAAACGGGACCGGACAAAGGGAAAGCTTCACCTCAAGATGAACTGTAAATATCATACGGAAAATAAAATGGATTAAACAGAACCCCAAGTTTTTCTTTATTTTCAATTTGTAACAGCGATCTCACCAACACAGAACCCCAAAATTTCAAATGCCGATCAAAAGCGGTATCGGAATTACCATCAAGAACAGTAAAAATAAAATTGAAAAGGGAAAAGATTAAAGATAAAAGATAATCGTAAGACATCGCGATCTATGAATAATGCTTGAAAATCGCAAGACATTAGGAACAGGAATGAAAAGACCGGCATTCGCGAGGTAAATAAAGGAAATGAAGCGAGGGCTGGCTTACTCCGATTGCAGATTCTTGCAAGGATTAGGATCTGGGTGACGGAAGAAACCGCTTAAAATCAAGTCAACCGATCAAATTGGAACGATGAGTTCACAGAAAGAAGAAGAAGAACAAGAACAAGAACAAGAATCGATCAATCAAATTTCACCCGCCACTTTTTACAGAGACGGAGAGAGGGAGAGAGTCAGCGTGCGCGTTGTAGAAGAAACTTTCGCGGCTTTTTCTCGACTCGCGGTGCAGAATGAAATTGCTCGTCGAAAAGTCCCGCGAGGGTTGACAGGGACAACAGATGGACGGCCACTGATTAGATTCGCGGAACCTGAGTTGCATGATACCGTGTTCTTTGATTGACACGTGTCAATTCAGGTTTGGTTTATATTCGACTCATTTGAAACTCGCTCGTACTCAAAATTACTCGTGAACAATGTGTTTGTTTTCGTCTAGATTTACATATTCTTGTTTATGTTTAGCACACGTTTAACTCAAATTTAACTCATTGAAATTAACCAAGGACTTTTCGAGCAGCAATTTCATTCTACAACACGACTCGAGAAAAAGCCACGAAAGTTTCTTCTAAAAGACTGGTTGACTCTATCTATTTCTTTGTAAGAAGTGGCGGGTGAAATATGATAGATCGATTCTTCTTCATTTTCTTCTTTTCCTTCTGCCAATTCATCATTCCAATTTAATCGAGTGACTTGATTTTAAAGATTCCCTCCATCACCGTCGCTTCATTTCTTCTATTTATCATCGTCAATTCAAAAATATATTCGTGAATTCAAACACGAGCTACTTAATAAATCCATACATGATTTGCTCACAAATAACTAGCAACAATTTCATCCTACAACGCGACTCGAGAAAAAGCCACCAAAGTTTCTCCTAAAAGACTCGTTGATTCTACCGCTTTCTTTGTAAAAAGTGGCGAGTGAAATTTGATAGATAGAATCTTCTTCTCTTTTCCTTCTGTCATTTCATCGTTCCAATTTGATCGAATGACTTGATTTTAAAGATTCCCTCCATCACCATCGCTTCATTTCTTCTATTTATCATCGTCAATTCAAAAATATATTCGTGAATTCAAACACGAGCTTCTTAATAAACCCGTACATAATTTGCCCACAAATAACAAGCTTTTTTTAACTAGCATTGCACATAAACTAATCATTTAAGCTCATTTGACTAAATTTTTTTTTTTTTTTAATATTGTTTCATCTCCAAGCATAATGGAGTGCAAATAAAAATTATGATTTTTTTTTATTTCTTTTTTATATTTAAATAGGATTCCTGATGGGAATTCTTTGTCGTTTAGATGATGTGGGACTAAAAGTTTGGGATGACAGAACTTGCAATTTACATACATACCACCCAATTTGATCTATTTACATATGTGATAAGAAAGACAAGCTGACGGCGACATGCAATATTTTAGGGGAAAATGCATTACGTGTATTTGGCTCATATGTATTATTTTAAGCATATTACATACATACCACCCAAATTTATATTTATTTATATATCTAACACCTAAATTTATATATATTTTATAATTACACCACCCAAATAATTTTTATAAATGATAAAAATTAGCATTTTTTAATACATATAAAAAATATATAAATAAATTTTATTATTTTATTATTTCGAGCTGAACACGAGCGAACAAACATTAGTTTGCATTCGGCTCGTTTATAAATCGAGCTTAAGAATTTGTTCGTGTTTGACTCACTTGCTTAATTAACGAATTGAACACAAGTTATTTAGCAAACCAGATGCGAGCTGTTCCTCGAGCATTTTTGACAACCCAAGCTTTAACGACAGAAACATTTCTCCTTCAAGGAGCGAAAAATAAAGGCTCGCAATCATCTAACATTCGCTCAACTTACATACTTTCAATTCAAATAATAATGATAATAATAATAATAATAATAATAATAATAAATAATATTTAAAAATAAAAAAAAAGATAAAAAATATTAAAAAAAAATTATAGTAGAAATCTAATGGGATGGTCATAAGTAGGCTAATTGATGACTACTAAGGAGATTTATAATATGAATTTAGTTGAATATCAATGTCATATACAACTCATGACAAAATCATAAATACTTTTATACAAATTTATTTTTTTTAATATTATGCTAAAAGTATTTAAATGCATATATCCCTAATTAAATATTTAATTTTATTTATTAAAAAATAATAGAGTAATAGATTCATAAAAAAAACCTTAAATGATTTAACCATTGAATAAACATCTAAAAGATTTAATCACTTCTTTCCATATTTTTTTTTTTTTGAGTGATTAGATTGATCCTACCCGCCGAAGCGACTAAACCAATCCCATTCCTCGAAGTAACAGATTCATCACGTGTCTCGTCTTCCTCGGGACGAACACTTCAAATCTATCCCATCTAAGATTGCAATTCGAGGAGGTCACTGTGGCCACCCCAAACACGCATCCTTCTCACTTTTAAGGACGCCACCGGACACAGGTCATTCAATCCCATCACCCAAGTACTAGAGACGGTTGTCATATTAACAGTTTCTGACATTAGTAGATAACATGCCACGACCTCGACACTAATTTTCTAAAAGATGTCAGGAGAAGGTTGAAGATGTAGTGTGAGATGTAGAACTAAGATTAGTTTCTAGTTTTCTCCTCTGACAAGTATAAAAGGGGAGAGATCGATGGGGAAGGGACCCTCTTTTCATGGTTGCGAGTAACACTGATGTGTGAATGCTCCTGTGACTCTGAGGTCAGTGATCTGCTTCCCGCCCGAGCTTCACGTGTTCGATTCGCAATGACCCATAACTACTAACTTAAGTGCGCTTAAAAAAGGGGTTATTACATATAGACCACCCAAAACATTGTTATTTACAAATTAATTTTTATCTTTTATCCATTTTCAAATTCTCACTGTAATATCAAAATTTATGGTAAAATCCCAACTCATATGTTTCATTTTTTTATCAAATTCTCAATCACTTAATCGTAGCTAGCACGCGTATGTATATGGGTTCCATGGTTTGAAAAGTCATCCGGATGCTTAATTTTGTAAATAGCAATGTTTCTAGTGGTCTGTATGAAAATACCAATACCCCGCATGTAAGTGGGCCCCACTTTTATTTATTTATTTATTTTTAAATCTTATTGGATAGCGTACGCAAATTACGTGCGCTGTCCGCACAGAATAATTGCTCGATGTGGATGGGGGAGGTTCAAGCTCGGGAAAAAAGGGCCCAGGGAACGGAACAATTTGTAAAATTTGAAGTTTTTAGGGTTAGATATGTAATTAGATAAGAATTGAGCGGTGCGTATGTGAATATTCCTATTTATTTTCACATTTATCATTTGAATGAGAAAAGAATAATAAGAGTATTTAATTCCGGTGCTTTGCTTCTAAGAACTTGATTCTCGTTTCAAGTTGCATAAAAAAAATGTGCGTTTGAAGGCATCAAGTTGCCACCAATCATAATTTTGGTTCCATGACTTCATGTGCAAACGATTGATTTATTTTTAATTTTTTTTTTAATATTTATCTAAATAATGATTTATGGTCACAATTCGAATAGTACTAATTCTCTTTGAATAGATTCAACATTATTTCTTGAAAGGAACGTTATTAATCATTTATCAGTCATTACATCTTTATATATTTGTAACTATCTTTTGGATCTTTCGCCCTTGGTAACTGTTGTTGGCGCCGCTTAATGTATGTAACTGCTCCGCTTGACCAGTTTATCGTCATTCGGTCAGCTGAGATTTGTTCGGTTGGTAGACATGTATTTGATCGGCTTTCTTGAGGAAGCCATGAATAGATTCTTTATCCTTTGTGAATATTTATTGTGTTGGGCAGAGAGTGAATCATTGTAATTTGACAGACATCATTCATTAAGGAGAATGGTCCTTACCGAAATTTGGAGCAATTGTTGACCTTTTTTGCGAGTGACCTAGAATCAATTGAAGAGTTGATTTTATATGGTTATTGTCGGTTCGACCCATAGCCCGGAAGACCCGTAGCCTAGATGACCAACAGTCTGGATGGCCTGTGGCCTGAACAACCCATAGTCGGGACGACCCGTAACATGGACGACCTGCAACCCAAACGGTCTGTAGCCCGGATGACTCGTTGGCCTGGACGACATGCTCATACATATAAAATATTAGAAACAGCTCTATAACACACCATTAAAGCATGGGTAAGCATGCAACTTAAGATATTGTATCATCTACCCTATCAATCGAGGATCATTTTATGAATAAAACTGATCATAGAGGTCCAAGAAGACCGTAATTACTCATATTAATGTTCATTTACTCTGTGCGTGTGTCTCTCTCTCTCTCGACAGTCTTACGCTCTATTTCTTGGGTGTGATTCACAGACAAGTTCGGATTAAACAACACAAACACATAAGAATTATTTAATATTTACAAAAATCTCCATTTTTTAATGGATAATAGTTTTAAAAAATTGTAATATATAAGATATTTTCATAAGAAATTTAAGAGATTCACGTTACCTGTAAATAAAACTTCGGGTCAATTTTAATATATAATTTGTCATGGTCCCCAGCCATTTGATTATTTTCAGATTTGTGCTGACAGTTTTGGTGCAAATAGGTAAGAAATTAGTAAAGCAAATTTTAAAAAAAAATCATGAATTGTCAAATACTTTAATTTATTTATAATCATTGATTATAATCCATGAGTATGTTATTTATTCTAGTTAAAATAATATTTATGTACAAATAATTGGGTCCTATGCATGAAATTGTTATAACAACAATATTTAAATACCTAACGGTCAAAGAGAACAAATGGAATCTATGCGCTCAGCACCCACCATTGACTAATGAAATAATAGCAACTTGGTGATTTTTTGTTGTTGTGTAACGTTAGGGACTTCTATATACATACCACATAATTCCTAAGTATTTATATATCTGGCACCGAATATTTATATGCACAACACTCAAATCTCTTCGAACCACTAGGGGTGTGAATGAATCGAACACGAACGAACAGAACTCGTGTTCTTGTTCGGTTCATTTAAAATTAAGTGTGTTTGAAATAGGCTCGTGTTTGAAATTATTCGCGACTGTTCGTATTTGATTCAGTTTGTTTGAAATATGTTTGAAATGTTCGAAATGTAGGAATTGATCGAATTGTTTGAATTGTTCGAAATCTTACAAATTTGTTTGTATTATTCGAATTGTTCGAAATATTTCAAAAGCTTAAACTTGTATGAAATTAATGTTTAAACATGTATGAATCACAACACAAATGCACAATAGCCGAAGCATAACTTACAACAAAACCATAATATCAGATCTTATCCATACAAAAATTATATTTGAGGCAATATGTGAAATTTCACTCCCAAAAACTTCAAAAACTAGGTTTCACTTAAAGAAACTTAAAAAATCTAAAAGAAAATAAGATATTTTAAACAAAGAGGCGAACTTGGAGATAAATACGAAATTATAGGACTTAATATAAGCTAAGGGACAAACCTGAAGATCAGATTATAATTTCGAGTATATAATTATTTTTAAAATATGATAATATATATATATATATATATATAATTATTTTAAATTATTTTATATTTCGAGCAATAACAATTCAAACACGATCGAACAAATGATTGTTTGCGTTTGGTTCGTTTATAAACCGAACGAAAAAAAATGTTTGTGTTCGTCTCATTTGCTTATCGAACGAATCGAACTCGAACTCCCTGGCAAGTCAAACACGAACTGTTCGCGAACAACGAGCTTTTTTGATAGCCCTATCGACCGCATCAATGTACTACCACTATTTGTTTGCAAAAACCCTTAAGAAATTAATAATACATCTCTCATGTGTGAAAAGATTGCTTGAATTTCTTTACGTTTTGCTCATCTTTTTGAATGAAACTGCACTTTAAAGAAATATATTTTTAATTTTTTTTCTTGCAGGTGTAACAAGGATTAGGAGTAGAGCAAAGTGAAAAAAACATGAAGCAAAAAGTAAAAAAATTGGAGCAAAAAACAGCTTGTGAAGGCTAGGGCCATGACGCCAAGTACTGGGCTCCTAGGCGCCAACCAAGCCTGAAACCTGAGAGATTGGCGCCAAGGTGCCAACCACTGGGAGCCAAGGCCCCAATCCTGAAAGCTGGTCATGGCGCCAGATCATTGTGGCCCATAGTGTATCGCCTAGGCGTCAGTGCTGAATTGTGGACAGTTTTGAGACAGTTTCGAGCAATTTCATAATGGTTTCAAGGCATTTTAAAGAGCATTTTGGAGAGGATTTGAAGATGGAAATGAAGTGTTCGTGAAGGAGAGGAAGAGGAGTAAGAAAGGATGTGTTTATGGTGATTTTTAGGGTGTGTTAGAGAGTTTTGGAGGGATTTTCCTACTGTGTTTGTAAGTGTCCTAGGCTTGTTCTCAGAAATTCTAGGGGTGTGAGTTATGTTCTTTTGTAAGTGTTGTTGTGTAAAGAGTTGCAGGAGAAGAGCAAGGGCTTGAGTAGAGCATTCTCAAAGCAAATTAAGGGACAGAGATAAGTATATTTGTTATTTGGAATTGTAGTTTTCTAAAACACATTTGTATGTTGAATCTCTTTGTTTCATTGCATTCTGATGTTGTTTTATCCATGCTTTCTGAGTAAATTTCCTTACATTTCCTTGTGGTGATATAGCAGATGTGTAGGAATGTGGATTGCATGCTGAAATAATTTTTATTCTATAATCATGATGATTTCCTTCTACACTTAGTTTGCATTTCAATCTGACAAATTGATTTGTTAAAATGTATTGTGAACTCGTAAGGACTCGGAAGAGCTACGATGAACAACTAAAAAAATTAAGTTGAACTATAGGGTATGAATCAAATTACACTGTAGGGTGATGCAAATAAATAAGGAGATAAACTTCATTGGGTTCAAAGTGAGACTTAAGGATTAAAGTCACTTTAACCAAGCCTCTTTATACTCTCGGAAGTGGGTAAAGAGGATTTATGGTTCTATTTGTCACAAAATTTATCGGATTTCACATTTTATTCCACATGCACACTATATTATTATCACTATAAGGAAAACTAACCTTAGCACTTGGCAAAACCAATTCACATATCGTAGTTAGAAATTATGTAGGTATAACTTTAGATAATTGTAGTAGGTTTGTTAGCAAAATTCAGGTATTTCACTCTCCCATTTACTTTTCAAGTTAGTTGGACTCAACTATTTTGCCGTTCAACATCAATGACATGTTGAAGTGCCTTATTATTTATCACTTCTACGAAGTCACCCCTCAAATCCTTCTCACACTTTCTATCAAGGATAACCACTTCTTTTGTTAAGTTTAAGAGGATAATCTTCACTTATTTTTTCAATGCATAAAGACCACTAGATAACTCACTCGCTCTTCCCAAAGTGAGATAAGAGCTAGGCGAGTTGCGAAGAAACTTTATTATGAGGTTTTAGAGATTAATTCTACGTTAAATCCCTGAGTCAGCAATTGCACAACTTGATATAGCCCAAAGTCTAGGAAATGAACCTTTAGGAAAACCCTCAACCTTCAACATCCAAAAATATTTATGAAGCTGCTCAAATTCGTCATTAATCACACAAAAATTGAAGAATATTTAAATGAACCTAAAACTATTTCTTCAATCACTTAGAAAATCCTCGCCAGGATGGACCCTCCCGTAGGTCTTCGGCCATGATAAAGAACATCAAAGGTATCAAAAGAGAAAAGAATATAGAGGAGCCATCCCCTAGGACGATATGTAACCAATCATTTCCAACTTGCCTACATCACAAATAAACCCTGTACCTACCATTATTCAATAGTTATTTTGTTGCAATTGTTTACAAACGAGTTGTAAAGGCCATTTAGAATAAGAAATTTCTTCGAACACCCAGAACCTATAAAAAGCGAGAAACTACCCAAGGGATACCTATAAGTATTGTGCTTCCCTTAAGGATAATTTGCATGATATAAAAAATAATACTATGTTATAAATCTTATGGAAAAACTGAAAGTTTATTTTGCTTAGCCCGACAAGAAAAAAAAAAAGGAAGGCTCCCATGGATAGTCGAAGGAACAATCAAGTTCTAGCTCAAAAGATCTACATCGTTGGCAATGTACTGGCCATTCTTCAGTAAGCAAGTTTGGAAGCATCTTAACAGGAAAGTCTCAAATGACTCTGATTGTGACCATGTCAAAAGCCTATCACATCAAAGTAGAGCCTATCATTTTCCTTATAGAAAACAAGCTAACAAAATAAAATTTATTCAATAATAAATAGTTGTCACAAACTTAATCATCAACTATCAAATAGAAAGCATTGAAAGCAATATATGGTTCTGAACAACATATTCTTCAAAAATTCTTTAAATATATGAATCTAGATACTCATCATTTAACCTTGATTGTTGACCATCTATTTAGAAAAATTGAGAGACACAGGGGCTTGATTACTTTGGTCATTGCATGGGAAAAAAAGAGATACTACATCACAATAGACAATGTTATCATAGTTGATACACTAACAACTTACAATGTGCTTATTAGATAACTATTTACAAATACCTTTAAAGTTATAGTCTCCACTTATCACATCATAGATAAATTTTCAATAAGAGGAAAACCACTAATAGAAAGAGGAGATCTGATGCAAGTGAAGGCATACTATCTAAAGGACACATTTTGATAATTTGAGGGGTATAAATAAACTGACTTGAAGATCTCCAAAGTAGTAAAGGAACTCACAGGGCAAACTCTGTGAATGGTTGAAGAAAAAATAAACACACTCATCTCTAACATACTTCACAGAAAAAAGATAATAAAAAAAGTACGCTACATGGTGACTTCTCTTACCAAATTTAGAAGATGGAATAAGTTCTTAAAAGTTCAAGATATTAATAATTTTCCTACATGAGAAAATACACAAGCCAAATTTGAACTAATCCAAAAAGAAACACAATCCATTATAATAAAAATTATTTAAAAATTCAAACTTCTTCAAAGCTCACTTAAAAAAATTTGCATTCTTGAAAATGTAACCTAAATGCACCATTTTAACAAGCAACAAAGTACTGTTAGAGCCTTTGGCATACTCTACTTTTACATAGGCCATTGTCACTTTTCTAATAAAATAACCATAAAAGTAATGAGAGAGAGCAAATGCATGAAAAGAGAGATTTTTGATGATATAATAAAAGTCATAAATTTTTTTTTTTTTTTTTTTGAGAAGATCAAAAGGCTATTTATGGAGAAAAATTATATTTTTTAGGCAAACAACACATTTATCATAATAAGCAAAAAAAATTCACTCAAAATAAAATATATTTCTATCAAGATAATCAGAGCATTTTGAATATTAAAATTGGTGAGTCAAAAAAAAGAGAGATAAATAATTAAATATAATAATTAAAATAATACAAAAGTAAATAAGATGAACTTGATATAAAGGTAATTACATTACACAAAGCTATAACAAATCATTAAAATAAAATCACACCATTGTGACTCCACATTCACTTCTTACACATAAAAAATCGATAATACATCAGAAGATTTTGTACAACTATTCACAATTTACAGAATTATGCTTATGTGTGAGGGCTTTATAAACGTTCATCTAAGGCATATGCACTCATTGTCAATGGTAAGGACAAACTTGCAGATGCTGTTTTGCTACTTTCCCCCTAGTGCTTGCCCCCCATAACAAGGTTGTGCTTGTGATATACATAAAACAATAAAGAAGAGGAAACACTATAGTTAGAAAATTGTCAAGAGGAACCTCGACAAGTCAAGACCTTTAAACCTTTACCTAAGAATGAAAAACAAATGCCCAATTAACAATAATCACGACTTTACACTTATGCTTAGATGCAAAAAACACTTGTGAAGAATGATAAAAATTCAAGTGATGCGAAATAGTGTAAGATTATTTGTATAAATAGATATTATATTTTGTATGGAAGAAAAATGAGTGGTGTGCTGAGATATGATCAATAGCAGAAGAGCCTAAAGGAAGGCCAAATAATAATTCAATTTTAAAGCAAATGAAACAAAAAGTTCAGTTATAAGGTCCCGAGAAAGTGGTCATGATTCAAGGCCCATCACAAGAGCTTAATAAAAAAAAAGTTTAAATTTGTATTTATAATTTAATTTTAACTTTTAGTTTTTAGAAGCTTTGAATTTTTAATTTTGGAAACTTATATGGGTTTTCATAAATAAATAAATAAATAATTTAGGAAGGTGGTTGACACATTCCTTCATTAATGACCACTTACACTTCTCTTAAAAATTTCCTTTTTTTTATTTATTTTGATATCATTATAATACCTATAAATAGGGTTGGTATGCAATGAATTATACCAGCAGTTGAATGAAATTTTCTCTCTTTTTGTTTGGTTTATGGTGCCTTTAAGTGTGTGCATTTTATTTGGTGAGATTATGTAATTATTTTTTCTCTATTTTTAATTTTGTTATGCTATTATCTTATCCTAATACTCACCTTATTCACATCTTCTAACACCATTAGAATCTTAAGATACCATCCCTTGCTCAAACCAACCCACAAAACCATTCTAAATATCCACTTAGAAGCCCTAGGTCAAGCTAGACAAGACTAGAACCTAGTCTTATTATCTATCCATTGACACCCACATAAACTTCTTCAAATTTAACCATATACTTCAGACCATAACTCCACATCCTAAGACAACTACTTATAAGAATTTTTATCAATTTACCAAATTTAAACCACTTCCCTAAAGATATCTTCAATATCAGCCAAAACTAGCATAATCTAGATTAGTTTAGAAATTTCAATCACTATATCAAAAAAAAAAAAGAAAAAAAAAACTAACAGATCTCATATTTAGATGTTAAACTAAAGATTCAAAGTCTTTAGTAACCTTTAAACTCACTAAAATTTCATTCACCACCATCAGTAAGTTTGTGGGCTAACCTTTTATGTTCGAGGGGTTGTTTATTCTTACATTTAGCAACCACTTGTGATTTTGTGACCCCAACCTTTGAATGTCCCAAGTAGCCTTAGAATTCTCTATAAAATAGAAACTTCTCATAAATGTAAAGCTAGAAAGGTCAAGAATTTCTCCAAACACAAAACATGAGATAGGGGTGCAAGGTTGTAGCTATAGATTGAGCTTTCAACTTGACATTTATAACAATCATAAGATTAACTAGCGAATAAGGGTATGTCATCACTTGCTTGAGAACTATCTATCCACTATCCAAGTCATAATCTTTAATTCTCTTCATCAATTTATTTCTTCTCTTAATAAAAAAGATGACTCAATTTTCATTCTTACTCCTTTACTAACTCTTCCACTGTCTACAGAGAATGTTTCAGAGCAGTCCGATTTAAGAACTTTAAATGATTTAATTATAAGCAACTCATTCATTCGAAGTCAAGAAAGATTTACTTGACTATTGTGATGGAGAAAAAGTTGAAAGAAAAATCAAGCTCCAAAAAAATAAAGTCTCTCACATATTTATTGATCAACAATACTATTGTTGTGTAAAATAGTCAAATCAAAGCAATTATTAAAATAATAAATACAACATGATAGTCGACAGAAAGATCAAATAGTTATTGCAATCTATAATTTTTGCCTTTGATATTTAGTCAATGTAAAAATTAGCTAACTTACGTCTCTTTATATTTTTTTACAAGATACTCTAAAAAAAATAATAGAATTGATGGATTAAACATACAATCAAAGAAATCCAAAGATACAAATGCACAGGCCTAGAACAAAGAGAAGACATTCATAATTCTCAACATAACTTTCTAAACAATTGTTTTCTCCACCACAGCTTTACAATCACCTTTTTAAACAAACCCTATATGTAAGGAAGCATTCCCCCATACTAAAGACATCATAGTGCTCTTGCCAAGAACCAAGGAACTCACCGAGGTCACTCACCTCATCCGAAATGCTACTTGTCCTAACTCAAAAAGCTACTCCCCTCACCAACAAGGCACTCACCCAATAGGCAAAAGGCATTCATAGCCAACCAATCCAAACCAACGAATTTGTCAATAAGTCCACATTCCCTTTCAAAGGTACACAACTTCCTCTGCATAATCAACAACTCCTCTCAACCACTCACTTAAAAGAATTAATTCCCACATACATTCAATAAAGTTTTGATCATGACATCAATGTCTCCATCATAATCCAATCTTATTTTTATGCTATTCTTTACAAAGTCAAAGTGGGGTATTCCATGTATTTCTCAAAACCGAATAAATAAAAGATCAAATGGCTTTTTAAAAGAATTCCTCTTTTAGATGTTCTTTGGTTAAGAGTCAAAGTTTCAAAGCATCCCCTTCTTTTTCTTCTTATTCCTTTCTTGTATCTTAAGATACCTCTTGTGTCTTGCTGGTAGGACTCTAATATTATTATAGAAAAATCATAATTCAACGTGTATAAGATTAAAGGGAAAAACAAGTGATTGTTTGATTTACTGAAAAAAATAATACACTATACTATAAATATACACGGTAAAATAAACATGAGATTTTATATTCTTTTCTCTTTCATTTGAAGTGAATTGAAAACAATATAATTCAAAATATATAAAATATGTTTGGCGAGTGACAAACGACATTCAACATCTTCAACTTACAATTAACATCAATGATTGTATATGTTAGCTACAAGTAGTTGACAGGCGACATGAGATAATGGCCAGCGAGTGTCAGCTGACCGATGACATTTCACATTAATGAACCATGTTAATCTCAAATTCGACCAAATATGTTAACTTCTACAACTTGCTAAAATGAATTAACATGTAAACATCAATTTCATTCATACTTTAAATTGTATTTATAACTCTTAGACACTATAAATTCTCCCAAACCAAACAACTCTTAAATGATGACCATCATAATAACAAGGATTGAACACAATACTTTTCATGATCACAATGAAAAATAGAAAAGCAAAAGACCCTTCAGAAGTTTGAGGCTGTTACTTAGGTTCCAGCAAAATTGACTAAGTACATTATCAAATAAAATTGAAAATATATCTTACTAATGAAAATGTCTAGTATCTCATATAAGAGGTAATTACACTTACCTCCCTTTTAAATAATCAATATTACACATCTCTCTCTTCTTCTTCTTTTCTGAAATTACACAATCTTCTATATCAAAAGCTCTAGGTTAATGCAGGCAGATTAATATATGATGAAATGTAATATCAACAACAAAAGAAGAAAGCGCAAATTCAACAACAACAAAATGCAGTCAGAATGTAATGTGAAATGCAGCAACAAAAAGTCAGGTGCAGATCTATAATATTGGCAATTTATAGGGGAGATAAGTGCAAATAACCCAAAAGATATTGGCCTATCCTCAGCAAAAAATTTCCTGCTGAAAAATTTGCTGGAGTTCAGAGACCTATACCTTCAAATCACCTCTACTGCTACACACAAAAAAATGAATAAATGATAACAATCAATCACAAAGAAAAGATGACATTGCAAATATATCATGTAAACATTGATTTTAAAGAAATTATGAATTAGTTGCAGTAATCACCATTGAAACTATGTGTCATTCACATCATCAACTTCATCTTCAATCTCAGTTACATTAGAAGAGAGATCTGCTGCCTCCTTTCCATCTCCAGACCGATTCCAATGGCTCTTCTCTGTTGTATTAACCATAGTCTGCTGCTTCTCCAACATACCTGACAGTGCCAGCTTGGGAGACCATTCAAGCATCTCGTCGATAATGTTCGAAACTTTTGTATGATACCTGAAGCATTAAAAAGCCTCCTGGTTTATATGTATAATCCTAACAAAGTATAATATCCTTCTATATTTGAGTTATTGAAGTATCATTTTTTTTTTTAAGATTTACATACATAACCACTTCAATTTTTATATATATGACACCTTACTGATGCACGAAAAGATGTATTATATTTTTACAAGTTAAAAATAGTGAAGTTTTTTATGTGATGTGAAAGATTTGTGCATTGTAAATGTAAAAAATTTAGATGTTTAATGTGTAAATACATAGGAATTGCGTGGTATGTATGTAAATAGCCCCTTCTTTCTATATGGAAGAAAACATAGGTAGAAATGGGATGGTTTGATCATGATAGAAGCCTTAGAAAATAGGAAGATTTACATACGTACCACTCAATTCCTATGTATTTACATATATAACAGCTAAACTTCAATTTTTACAATATATGCCAATCTTACCTTGCATGAAAATTTGTACTTCATTTTTTAAAAGTCAAAATAACCGTACTTTCTATGCAATATAAAAGATTTGGGAGGGATAAATATCAAAAGTTTAGATATTAAATCTGTAAATACATAGGAATTGGGTGGTATGTATTTAAATGTTTACTGACCTTGCTCTGGCAGCTTCATCAGGAGCATGGTGCCGGAGCAGCAAAATGACCAGCACAGACACAACTGCGTAGAAGAGCCTTGAAGTCCACTTGGGGGGCTCGCCTTCTTCCTTCTTAGGGCAGAACCGGACCAGCTCTCCGAAAGTTGTTTCCTCCGCATTGATGTTGGGAAAGAACCATATCCGTTTTCCAAGAACGACGTAAAGAACACCAAATATTAAAGCTCTAACTGCATGATTAAGACTTTGTCATAACATGTGAGCAATGACTTTTTGCAATGAGGACAAGAAATTATTCAAGGAAATTTACATACAAAACACACAATTCTTGTGTATTTATATAGCTAACATCCAAATAAGTTGGTTGACTGTTTGATTTGTGCGGTTAGAAAACAGCTGATTTGCAGTTATTTTTGGATAAATGAATATTCTGCCCTTGCGTAGTAGTGTTGTTTGCAACATAACTATCATAGCTATATATTTGATACATAAAAAGAAAAACATACTTCATAACAGTACAAAAAAGAATATACACCCACTTAAATGTGAGCATCAAGATTGTTAAAAAAAAGATAAAACCTATTAAAACTAAAATCAAAAGTATAATAATATTAATTTTAAAATGCAATTAAAAACCTATCAAGATTGTCTTACGTGAAATTCAAATGCTTCCGGCGGGATTGCATGTGATTATAGAATTCTGTATTTAGATTGTCAATACCAAAATTATTTATTTATATTTTAATACTTTCGTATCATAAAATTAAATTTATATACGAAAAGTTATATTTTACTTTTAAAGGTAATTAATAATAAAAATATTTATGGTGATATTAGAAATTTCAACGTCATGCAAGTAAATATAAAATTTTAGGAATACGCAAAAATTAAGTGATATGTATGTTTCTAAATTATATGAAATCCTGCCATCCAATTCGTCCAATACTGCTCGAAACCCTCCTTGCATCCACTTCGTGAACTCCTTCATGGCCAAAACCCTCGCAAGGTTCCCCTTCCTCCTGCCCTTCCCCTTCACCTTCACCTTCCCCGTCTCCTACCCCAAGCCGTCGCGCACCCTCCCCCTTCTGCATGGAAACTTTGCGATCGAGAGAGACGTATGAGAGAGAGAGTCGGGGGAGCGGTCGAAGCCACAGGACGAGGGCAGAGGAGAGGATCAAAGAAGCCCCTAGGGCGAATCCACGGGATGAGGGCAATCGCAAAAGGGGCAGCGGAGTAAAGTTTTTTCTAAGAACGCGGGCCACGAGTCAAACCCACGACCGGTGTTTAATAGAAAATAATTCAGCTTATTGCGAAACGCAACCCATATGCAAAAAACAATGAAAATGCCCCGCAGCAAATAAGCTGCGCCAAACGGATCCATAATCATTCCTTAATTTATTCTTCCTATCTATGCCATGTATTCATCGTATTGTAAAAAATATTATTTTAGAAAAATACTCTAAATATAGTTAGTGGAGAATATTTAATTCATTGTCTTGGCTAGTTGTATTGGTTTATTTGACATT
Organism: Phalaenopsis hybrid cultivar; assembly: GCA_002079205.1. Classification (NCBI taxonomy): domain Eukaryota; kingdom Viridiplantae; phylum Streptophyta; class Magnoliopsida; order Asparagales; family Orchidaceae; genus Phalaenopsis; species Phalaenopsis hybrid cultivar. Next base: position 95,155 of record JXCR01081359.1, read on the forward strand.
ATGATTAAATCTCAAAATAGTCCCCCCCACTAAACGTTTGTAGCTTATTTAGTTCCAAAACTTCACATTTATTTAATTTAATCACTTAATTATAAAAAATTGATCTAAAATAGTCCCCGGAAAATAAATTTGTATCAATATTATATTGTCAATTAACTAAATTTGGATCAAAATTGTATCAAAATCTCTCCATTGAGGGCTATGTTGGATCATTTTTGTACAACAGAGACTAAATTCAAGAAGTGCAATACTCTAGGACTAAGGGTCCGTTTGGGGCCGCTTTTTCCCCGCTTCGCGGCCCCAAATCGCGAATATTTACTGTTTGGCTGAANGTAGATATAAGGTTTGAGGTATAGTGCTCTTTCATTTAAACTATGAAAAATATGGGGTCAGTTTGATTTAATATTTTTTCTAAAACTTTTATATATATATATATGTAAATTAAAATGTCCTTCTGAAGAGAGCAATGGGATTTTAATTCTGGTGAGCGATAGCTTCCAACAGGAAACTCCTTCAACCAAAAATAGTGTCGACCAGTGTCAAATAGGAGAAGTTTTAATTCTCTACCCTGATACAATGTTATAAAAAATCATTGGCTAATCCTAGGTTTAGTGCCTAAATCCATGGCTAGGTTATGAGGATACTGGCTCCCACTCCAGAGCTCCCACTTTCCTTCACCTCAAGGCTAACTCTCGCTTTAGTTTTTAAACACTAAGACTGAATTAGAGATTTTAGTCTGTCACCCTAAAAGTTCTACAATTCTAAACCCAACAAAGTATATTTTCCTATTTATTTGCACTTAAATCCATGAACAAAACTCTCCTTCATAGACTCAAATGTGATCCTCACTCTGTTGTAGAACTTATACTCCATTTCTCAGATCATATATTTCACAATATATTTAAACAATTCAATTGGTTAGATTGAAATGTAAATTAAGTTCGGAGTTGAAAAATCATCTCAATTTATTTTACATTTTAATATTGGCACATCCATATTATCTCTTCATTTAGGGTCCGTTTGGGGCCGCTTTTTCCCCGCTTCGCGGCCCCAAATCGCGAATATTTACTGTTTGGCTGNATGACATGTGAGCAATGACTTTTTACAACGAGGACAAGAAATTATTCAAGGAAATTTACGTACAGAACACACAATTCTTGTGTATTTATATAGCTAACATCCAGATAAGCTGGTTGACTGTTTGATTTGTGCGGTTAGAAAACAGTTGATTTGCAGTTGTTTTTGGATAAATGATTATTCTGACCTTGTGCATTAGTGTTGTTTGCAACATAACTATCATAGCTATATATTTGATACTTAAAAAGAAAAAAAATAATTCATAACAGTACAAAAAAGGATATACGCCTCACTTAAATGTGAGTATCAAGATTGCTAAAAAAAAAAAACCTATTAAAATTAAAATCAAAAGTATGATAATATTAATTTTAAAATGTAATTCAAAACCTATCAAGATTGTCCTACGTGAAATTCAAATGCTTCCGGCGGGATTGCATGTGATCATAAAATTCTGTATTTAGATTGTCAATACCAAAATTATTTATTTATATTTTAATACTTTTGTATCATTAAATTAAATTTATATATGAAAAGTTATATTTTACTTTTAAATGTAATTAATAATAAAAATATTTAAGGTGATATTAGAAATTTCAACGTCATGCAAATAAATATAAAAGTTTAGGAATATGCAAAACTTATGTGATATGTATGTTCCTAAAATTATATGAAATCCTGCCATCCAATTCCTCCAATACTGCTCGAAACCCTCCTTGCATCCACTTCGTGAACTCTTTCCTGCCTGAAACCCTCGCAAGATTCCCCTTCCTCCTGCCCTTCCCCTTCGCCTTCACCTTCCCTGTCTCCTACCCCAAGCCGTCGCGCACCCTCCCCCTTCTGCATGGAAACCTTGTGATCCAGAGAGACGTATGAGATAGAGTCGGGGGAGCGGTCGAAGCCACAAGATGAGGGCAAAGGAGAGGATCAAAGAGCCCCTAGGGCGAATCCACGGGATGAGGGCAATCGCGAAAGGGGCAAGGGAGTAAAGTTTTTTCTAAGAACGCGGGCCACGAGTCAAACCCACGGCCGGTGTTTAATAGAAAAGAATTCAGCTTATAGCGAAACACAACCCATATGCAAGAAACAATGAAAATGCCCCGCAGCAAATAAGCTTTGCCAAACGGAACCATAATCATTCCTCAATTTATTCTTCCTATCTTTGCCATGTATTCATCGTATTGTAAGAAATATTATTTTAGAAAACTACTCTAAATATAGTTAGTGGAGAATATTTAATTCATTGTCATGGCTAGTTGTACTGGTTTATTTGATATTATGATTAAATCTCAAAATAGTCCCCCCCACTAATCGTTTGTAGCTTATTTAGTTCCAAAACTTCACATTTACTTAATTTAATCACTTAATTATAAAAAATTGATCTAAAATAGTCCCCGGAAAATAAATTGGTATCAATATTATATTGTCAATTAACTAAATTTGGATCAAAATTGTATCAAAATCTCTCCATCGAGGGCTATGTTGGATCATTTTTGTACAACAGAGACTAAATTCAAGAAGTGCAATACTCTAGGACTAAGTTGGCCACAAATAAATAGTCAGAGGATAAATTTGAGATTTATCTATTTATTATATATTTAAACATCAAATATTTTTGTTCTAATAACATAAACAACATATGGTTAGTCCTAACATTAGCCAACAACTTCCCTCTCTCTTCTTGCTCCTTCCCATCCATGATGTCCCAACCAAACCCCCACCCTTCCTCCAACACAAGTAACCTCACCCAACCCACCCTCCAAGTTCCTGCTCTAGCGTTTCATGCTAGTTTCAAGAAAACAAATGTATTCGCTTGCCGAAGCTTACTCTCTCGACCTGACCCATGACCTCAACCACATTTTAGTATCTACAACTCGCCTTTAAAAGCCCATTTTGATGTGCTCCTGCAAACCGCACTTTATCACTCGATCATTAACACTTTAATTGTCTATGATGCACCCCTCAATCTCATACCCCATCCAATCTCAATGATCCAAGTCAAGACTTCAATTCATCGGCTCTCTTTATCATCAAGACGCCCCATCTTCTTTTGTGATTCAAAACCAATCTCCACAAAAGCTGCGAATGACAGCTTTTGTTATCTTGCTGATTTTCATTCAACAAAAAAAAAAAATCAAAATTTTGACATGTTCCTTTTGGCTTGCAACACAACCATGTGCTCAAACTAGGTGGGACTTGACTATGTCGTCCTCACCTATTTAATAATGCTTCCAATAGATGACGGTGAAGATATTTTGATGCAGAAAGAGTAACATGGGTGGAGCATGATGGTGACATGAAAACAACATAATTATACTCTTGATTGATAAGAGGGAAATAAATTTGCTATCTAAGAAAATGAGCACCTAAATGAATAAAAATTCTAAATATTATAACACCGTAAATTGATTCCAGCAAGCCTTTTTTCGTTTTTTCTTGAATAGTTCTAGTGAAAATTGGAAGAGCTGACAATATATTTTTATTTTTTGAAATAGTGGCAAAATTTAATGAAGACATACTACAATGAATTCTACCATGTTGAGAAAATATTAATGTAAAAGCTTTTTCTGCAAATTAAAGTATTTCAACAAATTAATAAAGAAACCTTTAGAGGGCAAGCATACGAAACTAAGTTAAAAAAAAGGGATATTAAACTCTCCAAAAATCCTTCCCATGGGATCAATTATTAGCAATTGTGGATATACTAATGGAAAGTATGCGCACAGAATTTTTGACATTAAAATATGGGTCAAGAAATTCTAATCAAAATTTTGGCCAAGCTGAATGTCGAAGCCCTTAGAATTTCTTTGACATAAGTTCAATACATAAAAAAATGATATTCTGACTCATATCAATGCAAATCTAAAAGTTGGAGGGCCATCCCAATCATTCTCTTAGGATATCCTAATAAAAAAATTTTCTAGCTCCATATTAGAATTTTTCCTAAAATTATCTTAATTCCCAGATTAAAGAGAAATCGAAGAGTCTAAGAAACCGAAGAAGAAGAAACAAGGAATTGGGGACAGTCAAAAGGTAGGAGAGGAAACGAGCGAATCGAAAGCCAATGAAATGAGTGTGCCAATATAACGATGTAGTGAACGTGAGTTTTACTAGAGGAGGCTTTTGTCGAGCAGAAGCGTGACGCTAGAGTTTCACCGAGCCGACAATGGCGACTAATGACATAGTTGTGAGCAGAGGAGACGAGATAAAGGCGACAAAGAGCGGCTTCTGCGGAGGCCGAGCGAGGCAATGTGAGCAAGGGAATGCGTGTGGGAGAGCCGAAGTAGGTCGCGCGTTTGCATGTTAGGGCCAATTGAATTCATAAAAAGGTAAAATCTAATGCTTTTATTATATATATATATATAAATATATATATATATATA
>JXCR01081378.1:4336-32388 GCA_002079205.1 Phalaenopsis hybrid cultivar
TATATATATATATATATATATATGTATATATATGTATGTATTTTTGTATGTACGTATGTACGTAGGTACGTATGTACGTAGGTATGTATGTACGTATATATACATGTATATATGTATGTATGTATGTATGTAGATATACATACATATATATATGTATAAACATACATGCGTACATATATATATGTATATACATACATACGTACATCAGAGTTAGACTTTTGCCTTTTTTAAGTGATAAATCTCAGATGTGGTTAAACGCGCGTCGACAAGTATTTTGTCGGTGTGGAGTTGCTCGTTAGAAGCTATCGGCCACCAGAATCGAAATCTCGTCACCCTCTTCGCAAAGACGTTTTAATTCACACACACATACACAAATATATATATATATATATATATATATATATATATATATATATATATATATATATATATANATATATATATATATATATATATATATATATACACTCCATATTTGTCATAGTTTAAATAAAATGACACTATACATCAAACCGTATATCTATCCTGAAGGAGAAACACAAGACTTGAGGATGAGGCTCGATCAAATAAACTAAGAATTATATGACACTTGTTTGGTTTGCGAAACTATTTTATTTGCCAACAAATTTTCATATTTAATACAAAGAATTAAATAGGGTTTATAGTAAGTTGGGTTCATAAAAACTTCCTATAAAGGCAAGCCCCTATAGTTAATTGCATCTTAGATAACTGAAGTCATCTAAGAGAACTCTAAAAAAAAATAAGGAAATAGTATCTTCAAACAGGTCAAATGGATAGGATTTTATAATGAGATCGAACAAAGAAGTGTGAAAGGGGAATGACTCAATTTCAAACATTTTGTTGTAGAAACCAAAGGAGGAAGAACTAGGGGATGTCATAGATCTGGAGGAGAATGTTGGTAACTTCCTATGTTATCCTATGGTTTGGCTTAATTTTAAAGGAGAAATATTTGAATGTTCCATTCTCTCAATTTTATTAGTTAGGGCTTACATTCATTTGAAACGATCACCCAAATAGCCTAGAAGATGCGAGGATTTAGGTCATGACAAATGACAACCTCGGAACCCTAAAACGATTTAGGGCTTTTAATTTGTAGCAGGATTATACAAAGGCCTAAAGATGAGTTGAGGATTTATGTTGCACTAAGAGGAAAACCTCTAAATCATATGGTTTGGTTGTTTAAATCTAAAGAAAGATATGTTGTTATAGATCCTCTTGCTGATGAAGATGGTCATGCTGCCCAAAATGCTAGCTCCAAGCTCCTTGTCGCGGCAAGTTTAGGTTTTCTAATGTGTCAAGTGATGATGTCATATAAAATGTTCCTATGGTTATATTTCTTTAAATATTATGGGGCATATTAAAGTTGTTTAGAGTGACACCGATTAGAATCCTACGGTTCCCTCATTTCAGCACCGCTATTTTCTTTTGGATTCATTTAGTCCAAATGAATGTATTAAACTCAACTTAGTTAGTTCCATACTTTCATTTAGACCGTGGGAAGTCTCGTTAGCAATTGTAAGTTACCTCCTCCAAGGGATTCCCGATAATCCAATGGAGACGTCTTAATTTAGTTGCAATTATTGTTTCGTTATGATGTTTGTAATTAAATTTTGAGTTGTCTTATATTTTGAATGTTGCAGCGGTGAATTTTATCTTAGTTAATTTTAGTTTTATGTTTTTGTTTCACAACTATCATAACAGTTTTGGTTTTCATACAGGGTGATATCATTTTTTAACATGCAAGCTCAAGACAAGAAGTACATACAGGTAGATGCATCAATTTAAAAGTGTACATGCCAATTATTCTTGTTCCACCTCCTAAAAGAGCAGTACTTGCAAGACAAGTATATAATTTTACAGGAAATTTAAATTGCAAGAGTAGATGAAGGTTTAGGTACCAAACCCCAAGTTATGATTTTATTGAGTCTCAAAAGATCCTAGTTGATGATTTTTGAACAAAAGTATGAAAAGTCCAATTTGCTCATTAGAATGTCCAATAGATTTCAAATTGCTTGAGGTATGTCCCTATATCACTTTTAAGCTCTCTTGAAATATTCCAAGTTCATTTTGGACTTATCATATTGTCTCATTAATCACATGAGGTTAAAGTGTGACTACCCCATTGCTCAGCGAAACCTCATAATTTAATTATCTCAAGGATAGGATACCGAGTTAATCAATTGATATTTCTTTTAAAGGTTATATGAGTGTGTGCCTCTACGGCAAGTTTAGGTCATTCAAAGGTTGTGGTGCCAACAATTAAGGTCAAGCTTGTAGTTTTTAAATATGTTAATCACCAATCATGTTATCTTATAAATCTAATTAATTGAGTTTAGACATCGAGCCTAGGTTATTACTAAGCCTTTAATAATCATGATAGGTGAAATGATGATTATCAAGATTTTTGATTCAAGGGATATGTATTCTTATTGAATGATCACATCTTCCTCAACTTTGGGCTTAAGAAAAGTAAATTATCATCTTTTCTATCTTAAGCCCATCACTTAAGAATCATTTGATCTTAATTGACTTCCAACCCATAAAGATTAGGATGATTATGGTTTGGTTGATGTTGTGCAAAGGTGGTGAGTGGGTTTCTATCTTTTTAGTCCCATTGTATTTCAATCATTCATACATGTTTATTAAGATCAAAATTACCCATTCTCCCTTGGTTAGTCCCAAACTTTGATTAAGTCACCAAAGTTTAAAATGATTATTTTGCCCTTGAGGCACTTCACCTCATAACCCACTAAACACAACTTAAATCGCTTTGATGGTTTAGAGTGTCATATCCACAAGATAATTACAATATCATACGATAATATGTGGACTTCTCAAAAATTTAATTTAATTTAAATATTTATTTAAGCTTAAAATATAGGATTCTTTAGAAATTGATTTATTTGAAATTCCAAAATAAAGTTTTTATTTATGATAAAGCTATTAGAGGTTTCCCTTGGTCAGGGAGATTCCTAAACAAAATTTCATGATTTTTTAAATTAAATTAGTATAATTATTTTAATGGGAGAATAAGGAAAATCCACTTTTAAGCCTTTTATAATTTATTTTTAACTTAGGAAAATTAAGAAAAATATTTGAATAAGTCCCAAGTGATCAGAGGACAATTAGGCATATTTTGAAATGTTTTAATATTTTTTGAGTTTTTAATTATTTTAATCATTTTAAAATTCAAAATAAGGCTAAAAATCTAAGTATTTTTTTAAAAAATAATTTTTATTTTTTATAAGTGCCTCTGATCACAAGGAACTTGGAAAATCTCTTTTCATAATTTTCCCAAACGTTATTAATTTAATATAATTCTTTTTGTACCAAATTACAAGGTTTCTTAGAAAATCAACTTTAATACTTGAACTTAATTAAATAATTTTTAAATTTTTAAAATGGATAAAAAAGATTTTTTATAAACAATGTGAGATTGATTTTGTCAATTTTTGATAAGTATATAATTTATAAAAATTAACAAAAAAAATTAACATTTAATTAGACATAAAAATTTATAAGATAATTCAAGACATCATGATATTTTTTCTAGACTTTTCTGACCATAGAAAACCTGCTAAAATTATTCTCATAATTTTTCAAGTGATATTTTGATTCATATAATTAAAATAGCCAAAATGGTCATCTTAGCAGGAAAATTAGGGCTAGAAGCATCGGAATGTCCACTGTCCTTTGAAAAATTAGAAGACATAGCCTCTATCATGAGGAATGAACCCTCAAAATTTCAAGCCATGGTGAGCAATATTTAGTCATAAAGAGTTGAAATACCATAGAGGGTATTTAATTCATTAAGAAGCAGGGAATAAAAAAATAATTTTCTATTTTTATTCCACACTATTCTTTTTTGTTCGCTGAGCAAGAGGATTTATTTTATTTTATTTTTATGATTTTTTAGAGAAAGAGATGGATTTTTTAGGTTTAGAAATTTAAAATAATTCAGAAAATCCCTATTTTTCTACTTATCCATGCAGCGCCAACTCAGCATACGGTGACTCCAAACTCACACGCAGCGCTCCGCTATTCGACGCAGCCATCCACCTCAGCTGCAACGTGGCTGACGGTTCACACACTAAGAGTTGGTCCGACTTAATCTCCTCCGTTTGTGAAATAAACGCACGATTGTACATCTCTTCGTTATCGTCCCCAAGTGACCTAACCTGTAAGTCGTTCACACTAAAACCTTAAGATCTTGGCCTATAATCAACCAAATCACATGGGGTTTGTTTCTAAACTTCCATCTACTCTAGTAAAACTATTTCCTTTGATATATGCGGTATGAAATACAATAAATATGTATACATAAAGAAAGGCTCTAATGGCCATTGAGAGTGAGCCAAGTCAGGGAGATTTAGTTTTTGGTTTAGGCCACTTGGGGCTCCCATGGGCTGGCTGTTTCTTGCAGCTAAGATGGTGGCTTGCTAGGGTTTGGTCACTTCTTAGCTCAAGGAGGCTATAGGGTGCTCAATGATGGTTAACTCCTAAGGGTAAGTGATGATGGCTAAGATATTTGAGTTTAGGCCAAATATGGGGTGAAGTCCCTTAAATCAATGAACTGTTGGTCCATAGCTCATCTTGTCTAGTTTAGGTGGGTTTAACCTAATCCATAGGGTGTATTTGGTGGTTGTGGTGTCATTAATATCCTGGCTTAGGCATGGCTAAGTCAATTTTGGTGCGTGGGTTCAATTTGGGTCAAAATGGCTAAAAGTTGGGTTGGCGTTAGGCTAGCCATGACATTGATCCCAATTAATTTGTCAACATTATGTAGATGATTGTCATAAGAGGTTTGAAAAATATTTTGAGTGATTTTTAATTGATTTGGACTTTCAAATTTGAGGATTTTAGGCTTTTGGTCAATTTAGGGATGTTGGGTTAGACTTGGGTCTAGGCTGGCCTAAGTTTGGGATAAGTCTAAATTGATGGTTGAAAATGGTCTATAGGAATGTCATGAAGAGTTCTAAACATTAATTGGGTGTCAATTTTTAGGTATGGGTATTCAATTTGGTGGAATTTGGGGATATAACCAATTTGGGGCAAATTTGGGGATTTTGAGTGTGGGTTAAAATTGAGTGAAATTGAGGCATAAACAAGGCCAATTAAAGGTCTAATTTGATTATTTAGGATTTTTAAGAAGAATTTAGGATCCAAATTGGGGGGAAATTAAGTAGGCTATGGGGTTCAAGTTTGTGGAGTTAAATCATAACGTTAAAATTGGGGGTTTTGATTTGGATCATAATTGATCTCAAAGAATGGGTCAATTAGGATTGTATTTGGTATGGATTGATCGTATGAAAGTTTCATTTGAGTTTAGGATTGAAATTGAGGGGAATTGGGGGCAAATTGATGGACATTTGGGATGAATTTGAGGAAATTTGGCCTTTAAAGGCAATTTGGGGGTTTCGGTCAAAATGGTCAAATTGGTCAAATTGGGTTCAATTGAAGAGACCAATTTGGTTTTGGATAGATTTGAAATGATTTTAGATGTTTTGGGAAATTTTGGGGTGCCAAGGGTATTTTTGTAATTTTGGCAAATTTGAGGGTATTTTGGTAATTTTGGAATTTTTAGATGGATCTGGGCAATTTGGGTAGTTTGCAATGGTTTGAAATAATTTTTGAAGAAGCTTGGGTACTTTAGATGAATTTGGGAATTTTAGTCAAATTTAGGGTTTCAAGGGCATTTAGGTAGTTTGGGTGGATTTGGTGGCAAAAGGCCAAGTAGGATATTTTGGTGGAATTGGGGTGCCAACCACCTTATATGCGCTATGAACCAATAAAATCCCCATTTAATTCCTATACACTGGTCTTAGCTAAAACCAATCCTAGGGCTAGTGGGTCTACAAGACCATCTACATGAGTCTCCCAAAAGATTGAGGGATCAAAGTCAACAATTTTGGATTTAGAGTTGTGAGTGGATCCAGGTGACAGAGAGTGCAAGTGAGTGAACTAGCTCCATACAAACACCCAAGGTAAACCCTAAGATCAAGCAGTTCTATGGGGACTCTCATTAAGATCCTCCATACTGACCCCACCTACTAAGTGCTAAAGGTTAGGACCAATATGTGGAACTTCAAGTTGAGCATGGAAGATTTTAGAGTTTCTAATGGTGAGGGTTCCTTTTCTAGCATTCTAGGAATAGTCAACAGGAAATTCACATAGCTAGAACCTAGGCTACTAAAGAGGGAAAACTAAACCACAACCAAAACTGAGGTCAGCAACTTGTTAGCATTTGGACCTATCAGAACTTATGGAGACTTATCACAAAAATTTTTATCTAAATTATTCCCAACATCAACAACTGCTAAGCATAGAAATAATATCACATTTTTTTTTAGTTTGAAGGAGCATCAATTATGAAGCTTGAGAAAGATTTAAAGATCTTCTTAAGAAGTGTCCACACCAAGTGTTACCAGATTGGTTAATAATTCAAACTTCTTATAATAGATTACATGGATCTCTTTGATCTATAGTTGACACTACTGCTAGTGGATCATTAATGTCAAAACCATATAATGAAGCATATTCTTTAATTGAAGAGACAACTACTAATAATTTTCAATGACCTTCTGAAAGGGTAACTAAAAAAAGAGTAGCTAGTATTCATGATTCTGATGCAATACTATATTGGCTGCTCAAATTGTTGCAATATCAAAGAAGATAGATCAATATGGAAAAAAATTATTCTCGGACATCTCCTGTGCTTGAGGAGAATTCATTGAGACAAATGACAGACTCTCAATTTTTGTATTAGACTTTAAATACAACAAAAAATCAATCTAATAATCCTTTTTCAAACTATTATAATTCTGGTTAGAATAATCACCCAAATTTTTGTTGGAGTAACAATAACTCTAATGTTGTAAATCCATAATGGAAGATCATTGCTGCGAACCCATTGAGAAACTCAACAATCAGGGAAATTTTAAATGTAAACCTAATACCCTCCAAGTTTCAATAGCAATTTGCAGAGTAAGGAGAAGAAATTATCAATGGAAGAATTAATATTATGAATTGGAGCACAATGATAAGGTTAAGGAGCACAATTACGAAGTCAAGGAGCCACAATTAGAAATATGGAAAATCAATTGGGATGTATTGCTATAGCACTTAGCGATAGACCTCCAGGAACTTTTCCTTGTAATGTTGAAGCTAATCCTAAAGATCAGAACAAATAGATATTTAGGGCTATTCAACTTAGAAGTGGAAAATAATTGGAAATAATGAAAGAAATTGAAGTTGAGAAAGAAGTGGTGGAAAATGAAAATTTTAGTGAAGATTTTCATTTTGAGCAAGAATATCATATTAAACCAATGAAAATTACTATATAAAGACTACGCCTCCATTTTCTCAAAGATAGAAGCAGTATAACAAGGTAACCAATTTACAAAAATTTTTGAAATATTGAGGAAATTGACAATAAATATTCCATTTATTGAAGCTCTGGAACAAATGTCAAGCTATGTGATGTTTATGAAGGATATAGTTAATAAAAAAAGTTTACAAATAATGAGACTGTTGCACTTACTTAGGAGTGTAGCACTATAATTCAGAAAAAGCTTCTTAAAAAAACTTAAAAATCCTGGTAGTTTTACTATTGCTTGTGCTATTGGCAGAAGAGTTTTTGGAAAAAGCTTTATGTGATTTGGGAGCCAGTATTAATCTTATGCCTCTATCAATTTTTAAAAGTTTGGGTGTAGGAAAAATTTCACTTACTACTATAACTCTTCAATTAGCTGATCGTTTGAATACCTATTGATCCCGAATTTTATATTTCAATGTGATGTATGTGATTATATTCTTAATTTTTCCTTATAAATTTTACTTTGCAACTTCGTCAAAAACTTGTTCACCAGCAACAACAAGGTAAACACTTTACTTCTAAGAAAATAAGAATGTAATTATTATATTTAAATATGAGATATTATGAAAGTATGTGTATCATTATCAAGTAATATATGACTTTTTGATTAAGACCCAATCATCGAACCCACTTGGAAAACTACAATATGCAGTAAAAACCAGAAGAAATGAGATAACAAATTCTACTTAACAAAATATTCTTACTCAAACTATAGATGTTATAATATGAATGAAAATTCAACTTTTTCGTAATTTTAGATAATTAAAAGTAAAATAAACAACCATCTAAATTTAACTAGATATTTGTAAGATTTAGAAAATATAATTAAAATGACATTTTTTTTCATGAATCAGTAATAAGTATAGGATTTCTTTTGTGGAAGTATTCAAATTGTGTTGTGTCATATATTAGCAATAATATTCTTTACCTATAGTAGAGATGCTATAAAGAATATTGGCTAATTTAAAGTTTCAATAGTCTTAAATAAGGGTTAGGAAGGGAAGATACATGCTCTCACTTTAGGTTCCATCTTCTCCCTCCACCTGAAGGCTTACATCTCGTATCAAAACCTAAAACTATAAATCAGATTGGGAGCTTTAATATGTCACTCTAAAGTCCTTTAATTATATACCCAACAAAATTTGTATTCTTATTTATTTTCACTCAATCTTATGAATTACATTTTCATCTATACAACCTTAGGTGATTCTTATCATTTGTTGACGGAGACAATACAATCTCAGATCTTACATGTTCTCACAACAGGTACTAACATCTTAATTGGCGAAATGAAGAAATAAATAAATTACAAGGTTTAAAGTCTTCGCAATTTCTTTTAACTTTAAAGACTATACTTAATCACTTAACATTTTAAGGAAAAAGATAAAGAAAAATACTCAAAATTCAAGAAAAAAACATAACCACACTTACGTTTGAAAGTAGAAATCATGCAAACAAAGAAGAAGTGTAAATTAAAACCAAATGTATTCATCAAAATAAAATCTTGTCTCAAATCCTTTCCACCAAAGTTTCGAAGTTTCTTTGAATCTCCTCCTTCACTTATAATGCAAACTACAAGTTAAAATAAAAAAAAAATAGTGGTCACGATGGCGACAGCGTGTGGCGACTGAAATGGAGTTGTCGATTGATGGATATTGCCCCCCTCCTCTTCAATCCAAACCTTCTCTTATATTTTTTCAAAAGTTACATTGGTTTCTCTTCAAAATGTGTCCACATTCAATGAGTCTTCCAACAGCCACCTCCTTTCAAAAGGCAATTGAATGATTTTTTTATTACATTAACAATTTCTCATGTTTTCACCAAGGGTTACTTTAAACACCTCTTCAAAAATTCATCTAAATTCATTAAATCATCAAGTAACTACTTCTGGCACTTAAGTGTGAGGTACTGGGGCCTTAGGTGCAGCCTTTTCTTTTTCATTGGTTCGTAAATGCCAGTTTTGGGCACTTAGGCACCTCAGTTCAATTGCACACCTTCGTTTTTTGCTCCAAATTCTATCCTTTTTCACCCTTTTCAGCATTTTTCATCCATTTGATTGCACCAAATGAAAAAAAACACAAATAATTTACATTAAAGCGTAGTTTCTCAAAATAAGTATAAAAATGTGTACATAAAGACTATATATTTTAGGCGCATCAAAATCCCCCAAACATAAAATATTTCTTGTCCTTAGGTGACACTCCAATCTTTCAAAACCAAAATAAGCAAATTATGTGAAAGAGTTTCTTTAGGATATTCTAAAATTTTAATGTAGAAATATAATAGTTGAATTTAGAAAAAACATTACTACATGTATCCAACTTAGAGTTTAAAAATTTTTAATGTAAAGTAGTCTGAAAATATGAGTTTTCATCTAGTTCAGAAATGTTGTAAATTCTCCAATTATAGAGGTTAGACATTCTATCTTTACCACTTAAAAATATTTATTAAGAATGATTTTACTTACTATATTATTTCCTTAAGCTTAAGAGTTTCTCAAGTCTTATACTTAAAAAGATTAGATGTGAAACCAATTTTTGATTTGGCATTAATCCTTAAGCTTCTCTTCACCTTTTTTTTATTAGGTGAGAATTAATATATATGGATAAATGATGTTAAATTTCACTACTCCTTTCATAAAGAAAAATTTTGATATAAATCCTTTGCTTAAAAACAAAATAATAATTTTGAAAACTATTTTTAATAAAAGAAATTGAAGCATTGAAATTAAAAGTCTAACCCTTCTAAATTTTTCAAAAAAAAACAATTTCTCCTTGTAGACTAAAAATTGTTAACTTTTAGTTTTTCTTCATTACTAAAGGATTTAACTAAATTCTTTTACTATTTCTATACTCAAAATTTTACTTCCCTAATATAACTTCATATACATAATCATTTTTTTCCAAACAAAATCAAATTTATTTGTAGTACATTTCAAAAAAAAGAAACTCCAAGTTTTTAGAAATTGTTTTTCATCCCCCCAAACTTAAATTTTGAATAACATAAAACATTTTAACATCATATTTATATATAGGTAGAAATGAAAAGTAAAAATCACATGCTTACAAGAATTTTTACATCCTAAATATACAAGTACAAAATTTAAAAATAGGATAAAAAATTTAATTGATCAAATTTTGATTTAATTTTAACATATAAAGATTCATTAGACTTCTATGCAGTAGAGGCTAACATAAAAGCAAACAAACACATAAACAAACATTCACAATTGCAACATAATGAAAATTCCTCGTACTAAATTTAAAATTTAAAACATGAAGTTCTTAAGTGAAAGTTAGTAAAATTCTAAACCTACTAAAGATTCGGTATTAGGTTCAACACAGAATAACAAAATTTACTAAACAACATAGTTTTAACAATTACTACCACATAAACAAAACACAACTTCTCAAAATAACATAAATACATCAAAACAGTGCTAACAAAACAAAACACAACAAAAGTACCAGTCTCAACAAATATAACTCCAAACAAAACAACAGTGCAGTATAACTGTACCACACAAAGTTTACAATAACAATTGAAAGAAAAAACTAAAATACTCAGTAATAGGCTTGAAAGGCTGCAGTAACTCTTCCCAGCTATCAAATATAACACTTGCCTGCTCGCATAAATAAAATATCAAGGATGGAAATCCCAAACCTGTAGTAGTAGCAGCGACTATAGATCTAGTGATAATCTCATAAATCAAAGCTCCAATATTAATAAGTTTGAACTGTTGAATGCAATAATTCAAGCTCTATCTTGAGTCACTTCGTTGAGGTGGTTGGTTTGTAGCAGACGAGCAGAAATAAATTAGTGCATGCCTTCGATGTGGCATTTAACTTTGATGTGAGCAAGTTGAATATTCTTTCATTAGTGATGTTTCACAATCCTCTTGCCACAGTCAATGAAGATATAATCTCATCTAACTCCTCCTCAGACGAACTTTAGTTTGATTAAAAACATAACGTACTAGGGGGCAATAGGTAGAGCACATTTTTTACCTCAGGGGAGAAATGTACTTGTTTCCCTCCGACCATGAACCAATCATCCTCAGCTTCAAAGAGATTCGGGTAGAAATTTCGAACAATAGAAATCACAGACATAACAAAAAAAAAACAAAATGCTCCCATTATCGGCAAAAAATCAAATCTTCTACAGCTCCACTGGGACTCTTAAAACACCTCTCAGAAATCAATATTCTTGACTGCAGTGTGTCGCTATATCTGTCCTGAGCTCTTAAACTAACAAACTTGCTCAACCTGAAATGAGCTTTCCTTTAATCCTCTTCATTTTTGGGGAAGTTTCTAAAAATCACATAAAATTCACAATAAATCCCAAAATCAACCCTAAATCATTAAACTCAACTCCTAAAAGCTTAAACTATTAACTTTATGTACTTTACATAGTTTTTTCCCAAATTTTCACCATGAATAGTGATTTTTGGGCAAATCCATAATGTACTCAAAACACATGGTGAAAATAAAAGAATTTTACATAGAAGTGAAGCTTTTATCTCAAGAAGATCAAATCTAACAAATTTAGCTTGAAACTACAAAAAAATCACTACTTTAAGGGATGCCCTGGCTCTCAAAATCACAAAAATCAAAGGTAGGAGATTAAGTTGGGGTAAAAATGGAGGTTCTCAGCTCATAATTTCACTTTAAAACATTTGTGAATGGGTTTACTTGAACCGACACTTAAGGGTGATTGGTTCAGAGCTTAGGTGCCACCTCTTGGTTTTGCCAGTTGTTAAGCGCAGGGACTTGGCACTTAGGTGCTTGTACACAAATTTTGATATTTTCAATTTGAAGTAAAATGCACTTATAGCCTATGTCAACCATTTATAAATGGTCTTTTAAGTATTTATATCTATTTTCTTCCCCTTCAACTCCCCTCTTTCTCAAGTGTTGACCTCGTTTTTGGTTGAGGTTTAGTCTTTCCTCTTTAGTAGCTTAGGGTCTAGCAATAGGACTTTCATATTGACTATTCCTAGAGGACTTAAAAAGGAACCCTCACCATTAAAACTCCAAATCATTACTTACTCAACTTGAAATTCCACATATTGATCCTAACCTCTAACACTTAATAGGTGGAGTCAATATGCGAAAGCTCAAGAGGAATCCCCATATGATTGTCTGGCCTTAAGTTTGAGCCTGAGTGTAGGTCTAGAGCTAGTTCACTCACACTCACTTTCACTAGAAACCCTAAACCAAAATTTTGTTGACTTTGATCCCTTGATCTTTTGGAGACTCGTGTAGATGGTCCCCTCGACCCACTAGCCTTAATCTACGGTTTAGCATAGACCAGTAAATAGAAGAACCAAATGGGGATTCCATTGGTCCATGGCTCATATAGCGTGGTTGGCACCCCAATGTCACCAAAATATCTAACTTAGCATTTGGCCCCCCTAAACCTACCCAAATTACCTAAACACCCCCAAATCCTAAATTTGGCCAAAATCCCCAATTTCACCCAAAATAACCAAATTTGTTCAAAAATCATTTTAAACTATTTAAAAATACTCAAATTGCACAAAACATCCCAAAATTTCCTAAATTAACAAAATAACCCTAAATTTGCCAAAATTACAAAAATACCCTTGGTAGCCCAACCTTTCCCAAAGCTCCAAAATCATCTCAAATGTCCCCAAAACATGTTTGGACCCTTCCAATGAGCCCAGCTTAGCCAAATTAATCATTTTAACCAAACTCACTAAATTGCCCTTAAAGGCCCAATTTCCCCTAATTCACCCCAAATGTCCATCAATTTGGCCCCAATTCCCTCAAATTTCAATTATAAATTCAAAATCATTATGATCAAACTCAATTCAAATCACTTCCAAGTCCAATTGACCGACATTTGAGTCAAATTTGAACCAAAACAAAAAAGCCTCAATTTGTCCCAATATCAAAATCTAATGAAATTGAACCCCCAAATCTATCTAATTACCTCAACTGTGCATTATAAACTTTTTGAAATATTCTCATACATCAAATTGAACCTTAAATTGACCTTTCTCGAGCTTCAATTTTACTTAATTTTATCCCAAATCTAAAATCCCCTAAATTGCCCCAATTTAGCCATGTGCCAAAATGTCACCTAATATAATGCCTAAATCACAACATTGACACCCAATTGATGTTGAGAACTATTCATGATACTCCTCTAGACCATTATAAACCATCAATTTGGACTTAACCGAACTCTAGCCCAACATAAACTCATGTCTAACCTAACACCCTTAAAATTGACCAAATGCCAAAATCCCTCAAATTCAACCTCCAAATCAATTGAAAATCATTTCAAAACTTTTCTAAACTCCTTGTGACAGTCATACAAACCAAATTGATCAATCAATTGGGCTCAATGTCATGGCTAGCATAACACAAACCCAACTTCAAGCCAATTTGAGTCAAATGGAACCCATGCACCAAAATTGACTTAGCCATGCTATGATGACAAAATTAATGACACCACAACCACTAGATGGACCATAGTGACTAGGCTAGACCTACTTAGATGACTCTAGGTGAGCCATGGACCAAAGGTCCTCTAAATCAAGGGATTTGTTTCCTAAATTGCTTAAGCTAAAGATATTTTTGACAAAACCCTTTACTAACCAAAATTAATTGTCGTGACAGATTCCCTTGAGGTTGTTATGCCATTTGAGAAACTCCAATGCCATGGCCAGCTACCCTAGTCATCGGAAGAGCCAAAATTTAGAGCCTCATGCTGAAATTCAAACCCAAACTTCACCATCTTAGCTAGCCATTTATAATTGGCTTTAGCAACTTGAAACCTTCCAATAAGCATCATTTAGCACCCACTAATTGGCATTGGCAGCCACCCCAAGCCATTTTATTTAAACCCCCCTCCCATGACCAAAAGCAAGAGAGATCAAATTTCTATGGGGGAAAATTTTCGCAACTGCTCTCAGACACACTCCAGGAACTCCTAACCCCAGTGCAACCATTTTCCCCCTCTAGCTCCCACTGTGAGAGCACAATTTTGAGTTAAAATTTGTCTTAAAACTAGGGTAGATCTCTCCACACTTTCACAGTCCACCAAACTCCAATTAACTGTGAAGACACCATCCACATAGTGAGAGGAGTTGATTCCCCATAGAAACCCCATCACAGAGAGCCACTAGCATAGACTTTGATCAACAATTGAAATCAAGTTTGGTTAAAAAACATAGCTAGATAGTTCAACAATGCCTGAGGTTTCATCTGGAGGTTCGTTGGACCCAATCGAAGCTACCACAACCATCTGATTGAGGCCTCCCCTCTCAGACAAAGGAATTGAGATCTAACCCAAACCCGAGCCTATTTTGATTCTCTATACATATTTACTGTATTTCATACCATATAAACCATATAGATGTGTTTGTCTTGAGTGGATGAAGGTTGAGAAACAAACCCCATGTGATTTAGTGAAGTTTAAACGAAGATATTAATGTTTTGTGTGAACAGCTCACGGGTTATGTCATTTACAGATGATGAAAGGATGTCGTCCAATCGTGTGTTTATTCCATGGACAGCTGAGATGGCATTAGATAAACAGATTGAGCAAAAAGGTGGGCCGCGTGGCAGCTGAGGTTGATGGCGGTGTCAAATGGAGGAGCATTGCGTGTAAGATCGGAGCCGTCGTAGGATGAGATGGTGCCGCTTCTTTAAATAGAAAATTATGGATTTTGTTGGATTTATTTGATTGTCTGATCTTCAAAAATACTTGTAGTTCTCAAGAAAAATTATAAAAATAAAAGAAAAATACCCTCTTCCTCACTGAATAGAGGAGAATAAAGTGAACCAAAAATAAAATTTATTTGCCAAGTATATGATTTTGAATTAATTAAACACTAAGGTATTTTAATTCATTATGAATAAATACAAATCACTAAAGTTTGATATTTTTAGGGTTGGCTTTTCATGATAGAGGGCACTACCTCTGATTTTCTAAGTTTTGAGAACACCTCTGTGTTTCTGACCCGAGTTTTCAAGCTTAAGTGGCCATTTTGTCTTTACATAATTATATAAATTAAAATATGCCTCAAGAAGTTATGGAATCACTTTTTATAGGCTTCCTATGATTAGAGCAGCTTATGAAAAAAATTTGTCATGATTTGAATAATTTTGTATATTTCTATTATTAATTAAATATTTTTTTACCTCGTATTAATTCATTTAAATTAAATGTAAATAAAAAATTAACAAAATCAATTCCATATTGTTTATAAAAATAATTTCAACTCATTGTAAAACTTCAAATTTATTTAAGTTGATTTGGCCATTAAAGTGGATTTTGTAAGTAAAAAAAAGTATTATTGCACAAAATAAATTATATTAAATTAAATAAACTTAGAAAAATTATGAAAAATAGTTTTCTATGTTCCTTGGGATTAGGGGCATTTAATAAAAATAAAAACTATTTTTTTTGAAAATAATT
The DNA here is from genome assembly GCA_002079205.1 of Phalaenopsis hybrid cultivar. NCBI lineage: Eukaryota > Viridiplantae > Streptophyta > Magnoliopsida > Asparagales > Orchidaceae > Phalaenopsis > Phalaenopsis hybrid cultivar. The sequence goes on from JXCR01081378.1 coordinate 20,184, forward strand.
AATTTTTAAAGTATATTTTGAATTTAAAATACTTAGGAAAATCAAATTTAAAAAAAAAAAAAAAAGAATAGCTCAAAATCTGTGCAATTGTTCCCTAATCACTTGAGGCCTCTTAAAATATATTTCCTGAATTTTTTAAATCAAAAATAAATTTCTACTGGCCTAAAATGTATTTTCCTTTTTTTCACTACAAAAACTACAATAAATTTAATGTTAATCATAAAAATATAAAATTTGTTCCTCTAAGTTTCTTGGACTTATGGAGGGTTAAAGAAAATTTAAAAATAGTTTCTTTTTGAAGATTAAAACTTATTTTTGTATTTAAATAATCATTGAAAATGACTTTTAAATAATTATAATAACTACAATATTATTTTAAAAATCATGAAATTTTGTCTAAGTATTCTTCTGACCTAAGCAAACCTCTAATAATCATCCCATAAATTAAATCTCCATTTTGATTAATTAAATAAGTTAACATTGAAATTCTTATTTTTTTGTTAAAATAATTATTTTAAATTAAATCAAATTTTGAAAAATCATACTTTCCTCTCTAATATTTAATTAATCCACGGATAGGATACTCAAAGATTTTCAAGGCCATTTGAATTTTGCTTGAAGAATTATTGCGTGAGGAGCCCATAGGACATGGTACTGATTTTAGGCTTTGGTGCCTTAATCAGAATTTAGGGTTAACCATTGGGAGATGGGTAATTTTGATCCTTAAAAAATATATTCGATGATTGAAATGTAATGAGATTGAAAAGGTAGAAACTCACTTATTACCTTTTTACAATATCAATAAAATCATAATTTTCCTAATCTACATGACTTGAAAGTTAACTAAGATCAAATGATTCTTAAGTGATGGGCTTAAGCTAGGGAGATGATAATTCACTTATCTTAAGCCTAAAATTGGAGATGATGTGATCATTAAATTAGAATATATGTCAATTAAAACAAGATTTTAACCACCACTATTCTCCTCCTTTATGATTGTTAAGGGCTTTATAGTGACCTAGGCTCAATCTCTAAACTCAATTGATTGAATTTAGAAGATAATATGATTGGGAATTAACACCTTTTAAAGCAATCCAAGCCTGTTTGTGAAGGTCACTAATTCTCTAATGACTTGAGCTTGTCTTAGGGGCATTCATCCATATAATATGTAAAGTAAAGTATCAAATTGGTTAAGTATCCTATCCTTAGGATAATTGATTTGTCAAGATTCACTGAGCAATGGGGTGGTCATACTCTAACCTCGAAAGAATAATGGAATGATATGATAGGTTCAAATAATGAACTTAAAATGTTTCAGGAAATCTTTAGAGCGGTCAGAGGTCATGCCATGAGCAATTTGAAATTTCTTAAATATTTTGAAGGGCAAATTGAACTTGCCATATTTTGTTCTAAAATCACCCACTAAGATTTTCAGAGGTTCAATAAAGTTATAACTTAGGGTTGGATAGTTATACCTTCATCTACTTTGAAAATTTCAATTCTTTGCAAAATTATATATACATGCACCGCCAAAGCTAACCTTTCACGTGAAGGAACGAGAAGAATTTATAGGTATGCTTTTAAATTAATACATTTACCTTTCCGTACTTCTTATCTTGAACTTGTATGTTAAATAATGATGTCACCCTGCATGTCAATACCAAAATCGTTAGGATAGTCGTACAACCAAAATAATAATTTAAAAATTACACAAGATAAAATTTACTGCCACAACATTCAAAATATAAGACAAGTATAAATTTAATCACAAACAAAAAAAACAAAAAAAAATTGAAACTAAATTAAAATGTCTCAATTGAATGATCGGGAACCCCTCGGAGGAGGTAACCTACGGTTGCTAACGAGACTTCCCACGGTCTAAATGAGAGTATAGAACTCATTAAGTTTAGTTTAGTAAATTTATTTGGACTAAGTGAATCTGAAAGAAAATAGAGGTGGAGGAATGAGGGAACCATAGGATCCTAAGCTGTGTTACTTTAATTAATTTTAACATTCCCATAATATTTAAATAATTATAACCATAGGACAATTTATTTGACATCAAGACTTGACACACCATAAAACTTAAACTCATCGGATGAGGAGCTTGGAGCTAGCATTGTGGGTGGCATGACCATCTTCAATTGCAAAACATGTATACATCAGCTAAACCATTCTTTAGAATTAAAGAACAAGCCATTAGATTTAGAGGTTGTCCTCCTAGTCTGACATAAATCCTCAACATTTTTTTGGCCTTTGTGTAGCTCTACTATTCAATATAAGCCCTAACCAGCTTTAGGATTCAGAGGTTGTTATTCGTTACGAACTAAATCCTCACATCTTCCAGACTGTTTGCATGATTTTTATACATGAATTTAAGCCCTAATTGATAAAATTGGTAGGAAAAAATACTTAAATATTTCTCCTTTAAATTGAAGCCAAATAGTAGGATAGCTTAGGAAGTCACTAAGGTTCTCCTAAGGATCCGTGACATCCCCTTATTCTTCTTCCTTTAGATTCCATAATAAATGTTCAAAATTTGAGCCATGCTCATCTAACATCAATTCTTCTGATCTCTTTGAAATTCTTGAAGACAATATCCCCATATTTTTATCGAGAGTTTACTTAGGTGACTTTTGTTATCTAAGATGTAATTAACTATAAGAGCTTGCCTTTATATGAAACTTTTCTAAACCCAACTTAATATAAAGCGTATTTAATTTTTCATATTAAATAGGAAAACTTGTCATCTTATAAATAAAATTATTTCACAGACCAAACGAATGTCATATATTTCTTAGTTTATTTGATCGAGTCTCACTCTATAGCTTTGTGTTTATCTTTCAGGATAAATACATAGCTTGAGGTGTAGTGCTCTTTCATTTAAACTATAAAAAATATGATATCAGTTTGATTTCATATTTTTCTAAAAATTAAATGTATAAATGTCAATTAAATGTCCCTCCAAAGTGGGAAATGGGATTCAGGTTCTGGCGACCGACAGCTTCTAAGGAGCAACTCCTCGACTCTTAACTGTCGATAGCTTATGGCGACTCCACTTGGGATAAGTTTCTCTCTCCATATTAATTAGGAAATATTATTTTCATACATCAGTAATGTTTCCATGTCCCTTTTGGACCGGATTACCTTTATTCTGTTGGCATACTTCACCCATTTCTTTCTTGGGTATGTACGCTCAACTCTTTTGGACTTCAGGACCGACTGTTCAACCACCTTTGAACACAAATGTGTTGACCCCAATTTTGGTTGAAGTTTAGCTTTTACTCTAGCCATATAATTTTCCTATTGACTTTTCTTACAAAATTATAAAAGGAACCCTCACCATTAGAAACTCTAAACTCCTCTTTGCTCAACTTGAACTTCCACATACTAGTCCTAACCTCTAGCACTTAGTAAGTGGGGTCAGAATGAGGGATTTCAAGGAGAGTCCCTATAGGATTGCATGACCTTAGGTTCGACTCTAGGCGTTGTTCTAGAATAAGTTCACTCACTACACTCACTATCACCCACAATCACTCACAATCCCTAAACCCAAAATATTTAACTTTGATCCCTTAATCAATTGGGAGACTCATGTAGATGGTCCCCTAAACCCATTGACCCTTGGCTAGGGTTTAGATAAGACCAGTACATAGATGGCCCAAATGAGGATTTCATTGGTCCATAGATCATACAAGGTGATTGACACCCCAATTCTACCAAAATGTCCAACTTGGCCTTTTGCCCCTAAATCAACCCAAACTAGCTAAGTGCCCTTAAAACCCCAAATTTGCTCAAAATCCTCAAATTCACCCAAAATATATTTTTTTTCAAAAATCATTTTAAACCATTTCAAAATACCCAAATTGCCCAAAACGACCCAAAATTGCCAAAATTACCAAAATACCCCCAAAGTTGCCAAAATTATTAAAAAACCGTTGGCACCCCAAAATTTCTAAAAACCTCCAAAATCACTTCAAAATGTCTCCAAAACCAATTTGGTCCCTTCAATTGAATTGAATTTGGCCAATTTGACCATTTTGACCAAAACCCCTAAATTGCATTTAAAGGCCCAATTTTTCCAAATTCACCTCAAATGTCCATCAATTTGGCCCAAATTGCCCTCAATTTCTATTATGAACTCAAATTAAACTTTCATTTGATCAATCCAAACCAAATCCAAGCCTAATTGGCCCATACTTTGAGCTCAATTTCAATCTAATTCAAATCTCCTATTTTAGCCCTAACTTAATCTCACTTAATTGAACCACATAGCCTACTAAATTTGCCCAATTTGAATCCCAAAATCTTCAAAACACTCATAAAAATCAAATTTGACCTTACATTGGCCTTTTTCAAGCCTCAATTTCAATCCACATTCAAAATCCCCAAATTTGCCCCAAATTGGATGTCTCCAAATTCCACCAAATTGAATGCCCTAACCTAAAAATTGACACCAAATTTATGTTGAAAACTCTTTATGATATTTCTATAGACCATTTTTAAGCATCAATTTGAACTTAGCCCAACCTTAGCCAATCCTAGACCCAAGTCTAGTCCAATTTGCTCAAATTGACCAAAATCACAAAATCCTTCAAAATGAGCTTCCAATTAAACTTAAAATTACTTCAATCCTTCACCAAAAATCATCATGACAATCATTTACAGAATTTTGATCAATCAATTGAGCTCAAAGTCGTGGCTAGCCTAACACAAACCCAACTTTTAGCCATGTTGACCCAAATTGGACCCTTACACCAAAATTGACTTAGCCATCCTAAAGTTACCAAATTAAGGTTTCCACAACCACTATGCACACCTTATTGACTAGGCTAAACCACATTAAACCACCCAAGTGAGCTATGGACCAATGGTCCCTTGATTTAAGGGATCTTTACCAAATTTGGGCCTTATTTGAAAATACTTTGTCATCATCACTTTCCATTTGGAGTAAATCATAATTAACTCTCCCCTGACCTCCATGAGGCAAGAAGTTACTGAACCTTGGCTAGCCACCACCTCAGCTACCACAAATAACTAGCCCAAGGGAGCCCCAAATGGGCAAAACCCATAATTGAACCTCTATGACTTGGCTCACTCCAATTGGCCAATATAGCCTCTCTTCCCTCCATCTCAGCAAGCTTTAACACCCAATTCTCATTCTTGAGCTCCACTAGGCAGCCAAGGCTTTAAATGGAGCTCTTCATGGACAAAGAGAGGAGTGCTTGAAACCTTAAGGAAACTGTATCAAAATCTCACCAGAGCTTCTCCAAACCATCCCAAGTGCAATCTCCTTGCTCTTAGCCATTAATAGCCACCCCTTAGCGCCAATTTCTCCACTAAAATTTGCCCTAAAATTAGGAAAAAACTCTCCACTCCACCATAATGCACCAAACTTCAATTAATTGTGCAAACACCATCCCCACAGTTAAAGAAGGTGATTCCCCACAAAAGCCCCCTCTGAAATAGCCTCTAACATAAATCTAGACCAACATCTAAAATCCACCTTGATCGAATTCATAGCTTGACAATTCACTAGAGCTTGAGTCTTCTTTTGGAGGTTCATTGGGTTTAATCAAAGCTACCACAACCAACTGATTGATGCCTCTTCTCTCAAACAAAGGTATTGAGTTTCAACCCTAAATCGAGCTTTTTTTGACTCTCCATACGTATTTACCATATTTCATATTGTATAAACTGTATAAATATGCTCGTCTCAAATAGATGAAGGCTTAGAAATAAACCACATGCGATTTGGTTGAGTCTCGCTCAAGATCTTAAGGATTTAGTGTGAATGGCTCACGGGTTAGGCCACTTGGGGACGACGAATGGATACCATTTGATCGCTCATTTATCCATTGGATGGTCCTAATGAAGCCGAACGAGGATATGATTTGTAAAGTGCGGTCCGCATGGAAGATGAGGGGGATGGCAGTGTCAAATGGCGGAGCACCGCTTGTTCTTTTGGAGCCTCCTAGGATCCAATCAGCGTCGCGCTTGATAAGTAAAAAAGTAGGGATTTTTGATTATTTTAAATGCCTAAACTTCAAAAATCCATATCTTTCTCCAAAAAAGTCATAAAATAAAAGAAAAAACTCTCTTACTTAGTGAACATAGTAGAATAATGACTAAAAATAAAAATTATTTGACAAACATATGGTTTTAAATGAACTAAATACCCTCTGTGGTATTTTAATTCTCCATGACTAAATATACTCACCATGGCTTGAAATTTTGAGGGTTCTGCATAAAAAAGGCCATGTCTTCTGATTTTTCCAAGGTCACAGGACATCTCTATGCATCTAGCCCTAATTTTCAAGCTAGAATGACGATTTTGAATTATCTTAATTATAAAAAACAAAATATCATTTGGAAAATTATGAGAAAAATATTAGTAGGTTTCTTGTGGTCAGAGAATCTAGGAAAAATGTCATGATGCTTTGGATTACCTTGTGAATTTCTATATTTAATTAAATGTAAATATCTTGTATTGATTTATGTAAATTAAATACTTATCAAAAATTAAATAAATCAATCTCACATTGTTCATAAAAATCATGTCTATCCACTGTAAAAATTTGAAAATTATTTGACAATGTCCAAGCACTAAAGTTGATTTTGAAGGAAATCTTATATTTTTATATAAAAATAATTATAATAAATTAAATACACTTGGGAAAATTATGAAAAGTGGTTTTCTGAGTTCATTCTGATAAGGGACACTTAGGAAAATAAAAGTTGCTTTTGGTAAAATACTTGATTTTTTAGCTTTATTTTAAATTTAAAATAATTAATATGGTTAAAAATACCAAAAATTCCAAAATATTTCAAAATATTCCCAATTTTTCTCTGATCACTTAGAACTCATTAAAATATTTTTCCTAATTTTCCATAAATTAAAAAAAAATTTTAAAGGCTTAAAAGTGAATTTTCCTTATTTTTCCATTAAAATAATTACAATAATTTAATCCAAAAGACCATGAAATTTTGCCTAATTATTTATATGACCTAACAAAACCGCTAATCATTTTCTCATGAATAAAAACTTTATTTTGGAAAGTTAAACGAATTAACTTTTGAAAATCCTTTTTCATACATTGAAATGAACAATTAAATTAAACTTGGAGTGGTCCACATATTCTCCTCTAAGCATTATAGTTACCTCGTGGATAGGACACTCTAAACCCTCAAAGTCATTTGAGTTGTGTTTAAAGAGTTATGAAGTGAAGTGCCCCAAGGTCAAAGTGGTAATTTCAAAATTTGGTGCCATAATCAAAATTTAAGATTAACCAAAGGAAAATGGGTAATTTTAAGCTTAATAAACATGTTTGAATGATTGAAATACAATGCGATTAAAAGGTAGAGACCCACTCACCACCATAACATCAACAAAATCATAATCCTCCTAACCTTCATGACTTGGAAGTCAATAAAGATCAAATGATTATTAAGTGATTGGCTTAAGCTAAAGAGATGATAACTTATTTTCCTTAAGCCCAATGTTGAAGATGATTTGATCATTTGATAAGAATGAATATCAATTGAAATCAAAATTTTATAATTATCATTTCACCTATCATGATTGTTAAAGGCTCAGGCTCAATGTGTAAACTCAATTGATCAGAAATAGAAGATAACATAATTGGCGGTTAACATCATTAAAAACTACAAGTCTAACCTTATTTGTGGGCCCCATAATCTTAAATAACCTAGACTTGTCTTAAGGGCACCCACTCACATAACTTTTAAATGAAACATCAATTGACTAATTAAGTATACTATCCTTGGGACAATTAAATTGTTAAGTTTCGCCGAACAACGGGGTGGTTACACTCTAGCCTCAGATGATTAATGAAACAATATGAACTCGAAAATCTACAAGAGATCTTTGAAATGGCCCAGGGTCATGCCTCAAGCATTTTGCAATCTATTGAACATTCTGAAGGGAAAATTGGACTTGCTATATTTTGTTCTAAAATTATCCACTAGGATCTTCCAAGAGCCAACAAAATCATAGCCTAGAGTTTGGTAGCTAAACCTTTATCTACTCTTACAATTTAAATTCCTTGAAATATTATATACATGCCTTGCAAGTACTAACCTTTCAGGTGTGGAATGAGAAAACTCGTCAGGTACGCTTTTACAGTTTACAGTTCCATCTTTTCTTGTACTTTCTACATTGTATTTTTATGCTTATAAATCTTGCATGTTAAACAACGATGTCACCACGCAAAAAACCAAAATTACTATTATAGACGTAAAACCAAAACCAAAACTAAAATCAACCAAGATAAAATTCACCGCCACATCATTCAAAATATAAAACAACTCAAAATTTAATCACAAACATCACAAAAACAACAACTGTAACAAAATTAAAACGTCTCTATCGAATGATCGAGAATTCCTCAGAGGAGATAACCTACGGTTGATAACGAGACTTCCCACGATCTAAATGAAGGTATGGAACTCATTAGGTTGAGTTTTGTAAAATCATTTAGACTAAGTGAATCCAAAAGAAAGTAATGGTGCCAAAGTGAGGGAATCATAGGATCCTAACCGGTGTCCCATAATATTTAAAGAACCATAACCATAGGAACAATTGATTTGACATCATAACATGACACATTAGAAAACTTAAACTCGTCACGACAAGGAGCTTCGAGCTAGCATTGTGGGCAACACAACCATCTTCAACAAAAAAATATGTCTTCATCAGCAAAAACACTCCTTAGAATCAAATAACAAATCATAAGATTTCAAGATTATTTTTATATGCAACATAAATCCTCAACTTATCTTTAGGCCTTTATATAGCTTTGTTGTACAATATAAGCTCTAAATCATCTTAGGATTCCAAGGTTGTTGTTCATCAGGATCTAAACTCTCACATCTTTTAGGCTATTTGTGTGATCATTTTAAATGAATGTAAGTCTTAAATTAATAAAATTGACTCGATGAAACACTTAAATATTTCTAAATTGAAGCCAAATGATAGGATAGACTGAGAAGTCACCGAGGTTCTCCTCTGGATCTATGAAACCCCAGTTTTTCCACCTTTGGATTTTATAATAAATGTTCCAAATTTGAACCATTCCCCGTTTACAGCCCTTTGTCTGATCTCGTTGAAATGTCCAATCAATTTGACCTCTTTAAAGATATATTTCCTGATTTTTATCGAGATTTTTCTTTGGTGACTTCAGTTATCTAAGATGTAATTAACTATACGGACTCTTCATTATAGGAAGCTTTTCCTAACCTAGCTTAATGTAGATCCTACTTAATTCTTTGTATTAAATAAGGGAACTTGTCGGCAAATAAAAATGGTTTCATAGACCAAACAGATGTCATATATTTCTTAGTTTATTTGATCGAACCTCATCCTCAAGTCTTGTGTTTATCTTTAGGGATAGATACAGGGTTTGAGGTTTAGTGCTCTTTCATTTAAACTTTTTGAAGCGGGCGATGGGATTTTAATTTCGGCAGCTGACAGCTTCCAACGAGCAACTCCAACCTAACAAATAGTGTCGAAAGCTCCTGGCGACTGTGCTGGGGAATAGCTTCTCTCTCCATTTAAATCAAGAAAAATTATTTTCATAGTTTGGTAATGTGTCCATAGCCCTTATGGATCAGATTACCCTTCTTTTGTTGACATGCTTCACCCATTTCTTTCTTGGGTAAGTACGATCAACTCTTTTGAACTTTAGGACCGTCTGTTCAATTACCTTTGGGCAGAGAGGTTCAAGAGTTCATTCAAACTTTATCTTTTGTGTGGGGTCAGAGCCCCAATAGTTATGTTGGTGGACTAATTTTGCCTGGGCATTGTGCTTTGTGAAGTTGGTCCCGCACTAGGTCCTAATCTTCATCTTCTTTGGGTTTTGTTTGCTTTTGTGTCAATCAAGCCAAGTTGTTGTGTTTCTTCCCACTCGTTTAATTTTGCTATTTGCAACTCTTCAATACTTTAATCACAAATAAATAAAAAATTTGAAAAACATAATAATAGAGGATGCTTGAGTACTTCTTTTGAAACTGCAAGGCACGAGACGTCACCGACTTTCATAAATTTTTTAAATAACAAAGAGAATGTCTTCACCAAAGTTGATCTTTTCTTTCGCCTCTAGAATGGAGTTTGCTGTCAAGAGGGATGAACTCCTTGAGCTAGCAGTTATTAAGTTTGGACAAGGATTCAATGATATTGGAATGAAGTTCGGGAAGATGGTCGTCACAGTAATGAAGTTTGAAACAGATAAGTCAGTGGAGTCTATCGTAGAGTTCAACTTGAAATCTACCGAGAAATTCTCCCCTTCAAAGATGTTGGTTGAAAAGAACCCTACTAGTGTTATAAAGTCTGTCATTGGGAGCATTGGGATTTCTCTTTGAACTGTTTTTTTTTTCTACTATCGGATTCACTGTCACCGCACCAACTATTTTGACAAGGAAAAGAGTTTCACCATGAGGAAGTGTCAGTTGATGCTTTTACCCCCTCCATTTTCTGGATTTGAGATTAGGTCCAATTCAAAGATAGTACAACTGATAAAGGCACAAGAAAGGAGGTGCAGCTAAAAAATATTGAAAGCCATATAGCCTCAACAATCGCTCCAACAACAGGCACAATAATATAGTCAGTATAGTCAACAACCACCTAAGGGAAGATCATACTAAGCAGAGAATAAGATAATGTCCTTGGCAGAACTACAGAATGTGGTGCATTCCTTCAAAGAGGAAGTAGTGTTGAAGATGTTCCACGACTTGCTAATGAAGTCGGAATTCAGACTACCAAAGCCAGGAAAGCCAGAGGAAGCCAGCATGAAAGATCATCCTCAATATTGCCCATACAACCAGTTGCTCGGCCACACCATACAAAACTACTTTGTCTTCAAATATTGGCTTGAGGAGAATTTCAAAAGTAAAAGTGTAATGATCCCAAAAGAGTATTCGATAGAACCTGAGAAAGGTTCCGTAAATATGATTTTGGTTGATTTGATTAACTTCTATACAATCATATTGCTGCTCAACAAAAGAAGTGACACTCTTCCGAAATCCTTGATTGACCTAAAAGTAATCGTAGGAAAGTCAATCGAGGCTAAGCTGGAGATACTACGAGCCAATATTGCGTGATTATCTGAAGAACAAGGAAAATACATGAATGATGAAAATTACAATGTGTCATATTACATGTATAAAGGATTAATAGAAATCAATGTCATCGAGACACGGGCCGAGTTATCTACATGTGTTGCTCCATCTTTTGGTAAAGAGAACACCGCAGATGATAGGCAGGCGGCCATCCAACAAAGCGACAAATAGAACAATCGTCTCGAAAATAAAATTGATGAATTGACGACTGCCATGATTGCAATCCATAGAACGTCACAATCACCGCAGATGACACCTCCAGAAATGAACCAACTAAAACCCATTCATGTTGCAGATGAAAGAAAAGAGTTCACCTCTGATGAACAACCAAAGAATCACTCTTTTCAAAGCATCATACTACAAAAGACTTTAAACAAATGGTTGAACAAGTTCGGGAGTCTTTAGCCCCATCTATGGATGGTGCATTTATTTTAAAGGGTAGACCCTACACGGAGGAGTTTGATTTCGTACCCTACCATAAGGGTGTTGTGTCATTAAACTTTAAAATATTTGACGGGACTGGAAATCCCAGATAGCACATAGCACATTTCCGAGCCAATTGTGGCAAAATCAGAGGTAAAGAAACTTTTCTTTCCGATCAGTTTGTCAGTAGTATTTTTAGAATAGCTTTTGATTTATAAGTCAACTTGCGCAATAGATCAATAAAGACGTTATTCGAGCTAGAGCAACTGTTTGTAAAAAGATTTGCCAGAGCGCAACATCATGTGTCTATTGGAGATCTCATAGTAGAAAGACAAAAGCTTTACTAGACTTTAGTAGATTATATCTTGAGGTGGAGAAACCTTAGCACGAAGTGCGAACCTCATCTACAGGAAGTTCATGCGATTGAGATTCTACTCAAAAGCATCCTTGGACCAATAGCCTTCATGCTTAAGAGACTCAACATCAAATCATTCGAAAAGCAACTTAGCAAAGTGACTTACCTTTTTCTTTTTGTAAATTGACAATTACAAGAATTTGATGACACTACTAGAAGATTTAAATTGCAGCAATGGTGTCAAATATCTTGACTGCGACTTTATATATATGTGTTTGATTTAATAAAGAT
>JXCR01081380.1:0-14390 GCA_002079205.1 Phalaenopsis hybrid cultivar
TAGAAAATGTGCACAGATTCTGAAAAATATCACCTTTGTTTCACAGGAACTTCTTTGTAGTTTTAATTTATTGGTTTACATACTTCCTATTATACGATCATAGTTTTTGATTTGAACCAGCTTGCATTTTACACATTTTGAAAGTTTTCAAGCTTAAAATTGTTGAATGGTGTGTTTCATATCATAAAGTCATTGTCATATTTTGTCATCATTTTTTCAGAGTACTCTATCCTGGTTGGTGGGCATTGGATCTGAATCTGAAGCACAGTACGAGGATTTGGCAATTCATTCTCACTAGCTTTTGTCCTGCATCCTGAATTATATGGATCTACAGGCTAATACTCATGAAAGGGGAACTGCTGATTGGCTATATATAACCGTGCTTTTCGATTGTTCTCGTGCCGTGTCGATATCGAATGAAGCTGGAATTTTGTTAAAGTATAGGTGTTAAATATGTAAATGCATATGAACCGTGTAGTATGTATGAGAATTTCACTTAAATTCTGGATACTTAATTGTATTGTGCCTTGGCTGAGGAGGTGATCGACACCATAGCGGAATGTTTGCACTATAAAGAATTGAGTTGTAAATTATGTGTTGAATTTGTAGGAAAAAATACTTAAAATAGAATATATAAGGATTGTTGCTCCTCAATAACATGGAGTTCCATCAAGGCATTTACATTCATATTCTGAATCGAACTATTATTATTGTTCAAAGTTTAATTTTATCAATTGTTTTACTTTTCTTGATTTTATTTTTATTTTTATCCTTTTCCTTAAAAATTGTCAATCTTTATGAGGATGCCATGTGAAATATTTGATGAAAAGCTCTGCTCTCCATTGTCTGTCAATATTTCATCAAGCATAAAATTTGTATTATTTCCAAACATAATCTCATTTATATGTTGAGTTCATTGTTACCATATCATTAAAAGCCAAAATTTTATGCTGGAATTCGACTTTCTCCAGAAAAGCATCCAGCATGCAGATACTTTGATAAGCTTCGGATGCTAAAATTTCCAGCAATATTGTGAATAATTGTAGATTTATCTAATAACTCCTTCCATGTCCTTTCTTTAGATATGACCAACCACTCCACTGACACAATAATAGTGGCTTTCTCTATTGGTTGCTGTTTCAAGAAAACTATAGTTCCTGTAGCATTCATAAAGTACAAATGAATGTATATTTTTTCTCCCTTATTGTAACGCAATGGAAGAACAACCATATGTAAGGTGTTATGTGCTAAAAATTGAACTTTAGTTGTTACATATTTAAATATATAGGAAATAAGTGAAAGAAGGTTATTTTGCTCTCATTAATTGTGTCAAAATGGAAGAACGTATTCTTTAACGAATTACAAAAATGTGAGCAAGTTATTTGCACTTTATTACTGCTTGATATTTAAATCATACCAGAATGCAAACAATCAGAGTTCCTATAAGTCCAAACATATGCTTCTATTTACAATATCAAAAAAACGAGCTTTAGACAAACATTCTTCTATTAAGAGAATAGTAAACTTCTCGATTCAAGAGCAACTTATCTTTTCGAGCAAACAAAAAATAAGATCAGCTTAAATAGTACAGAGAATAAGTAACAAAATATCTCAAGTTTTTTATTGAATTAAATCAAAAATAGGGTAGTGCATTACATCAATAATTGACACGAAGTTCTACAATTTGAACTGTTTAAAACATGTTTTTTAATACATTGATGGCCGATCAAGTAGTAAGAGCCATAAATACAAAAAAAAGTTACTGCAAGGTCTACAGCATATGATCTTATCAAGATTGTCATCAGAAATTTTAATTCTTAAGTTCTCTTAGCTAACTCAACAAATTTTTATTTAATATATTCTCAGTCAGCATATGCATTATCTCTTTTATCAATCCATTTAAAATAGATGTAGTCAAACTCTACTCGACTTCAAGGACATTAGTAAAATTTTATCCCGCAATCATCTGCATTTTGACAAGTAAAGATGATGCATTGCAAGTTTCATTCACAATATACTTTATGATTTCCCATGCCCTTGGAAGTTGATGGTTAAAGTGAAGTGATCCTGTCTAACACCAACAAAGCTAAATTACATGTTTAGGCCATCATTCATGAAAGGGTCCAAATATAGTGAGCTGAAAGCCAACATAAGAAAATTCTAAAAGAATAATAATAACATTAAGAGTCGAGGTTTAACAATTGCCCATTTTTTACATCTTGATGGTTTATAAAAAATAAATCATCTAGAATCTACACCATTACACCATTCCACTTTGGGAACAACAAGTATGCACAAGTATCATCATTATATGACCATTTAGCCTTTTTCCAACTCTTTATGACCAACTTTATCTTCATCTACTCATACCTTAAGGCATGCCAGAATGATGTTGCAAGAAGGATAAGGACAAGTCATTCTAAGCTTGGGCAGAGGGAGAGAGCTTGTAGAGAATCTTACTGAAAGAGGCTGCTCTGGAAGCTGCAAAATCTTGTGAAGCAAGAAGGAAAAATAGAACTCGTTCTAGGCTTGAGGAGAGGGATGAATCTTACCGAAAAGGAATGGTCAGAGAAGATGAGGTCGTGGGTTAACAGAAGCGTTTTAATGGAAGGCCTTTTTGGTGTTGTTAAACTACTTTCGTGTTCAATGCCAATAATATTAGAAGTTTTTTGTGTGAAATACATCAATTTCATTGTTTCCAGTGCTATGTATGTAAGAACCCATAATTTCTATTTTCTTTTTTTACTCACATAATTAGCACATGGAGGATTACATTACATGGAAAATTTTATACAAGAATCCTACCCATGAATGGAGACTACACATGAAAGTTATATACAGGGTTTACACGTGATAGTACATTATATATGGAAAAATACTATACGTGGAACAAACTACATGGAGAAAATTACATATAGAGATTATACATGCAAGTAAGCTACATATGAAGAAGTTTATATGAAAGCAAACCAATCAGGACAAGACTTGGTGATGGGGAGGAATGGTGATGGGGTGTGAGTGTATATGAAGGTTTCGGTCGAGCTAGGAAACAGGAAGAGGGGTTGAGACTAGGATGTGCGGTTTGACCAAGGGGAAGAGAGGGGAAGTGTGTCACGCATGTGAAAGTGAATCACACTTGGGGTTCTTGCATATGAAAGTACATTATCCTAGGAACTACACATGAAACTAAGTGTTTCACATAGGAGAAAATTACATAAATAAAATATATGGGAAGAAAATTCGTATGAAGTAAAAGAAATATATGAAAAACTACAGATGAAAACCTTGCATATAAGAATCCTACACATGAAAATCATACTCATGAGGGCACAAATACATATGGAGAATACATGTGAAAATAAACTAAATGTAGAGATCCTGCACATAGAACAAGCCACACATGTAAATCAAATGCATGAAGGGAAGATACACAAGAAGATCACATAAAATAAACTAAACGTGGAGTCTGATTGTATCACTTGATATGAAAAGCATTTGTATAATTAAAATACATGGAGCAAAGTTAACTTCTAAGAAGAAAATCAGTAGAAAATGAATATTACATAAACAAAGCTCTCATGAGATGAGCTCCATATAGGCCAGATACATAAAGAAATGCAACAAGAGAAAAGGAGGATGTAGTGATGAGAAGGAGAGAAAAGGATGAGTGCAACAATATAAGAAGAAGTAGAAGAGTAAGTGGAAGAATAAGTGTGATAAGTAGAAGTAGAAGTAGAAGTGAAAGAAGAAGTAGAAGAGTAGAAGTAGAGGAGTAGAAGGGAGATTAAGAAGAAGAGGAAAGTTAAGTTGTGTTGGAATATTTGCTTAGGACTGCATAAAATTAAGGAATTAGTTTTATTTTGTTAAAATCTTGTTTTAAAGCTTTGATTTCTTTTAGCTATTTTTATGAACGTTGATTAGGGAGCATTAATTACTTTCCTTTTTCTCTGCTGTGTATTGGGTGGCAATTTAAAATATATGTGCTGCCTTTTTTTTTTGAATTAAGAACAATCAAGCTTCTTCATATTTCTTTCTCCTCTTTCTCTTGTTCAAGAAACCTTCAATTGGTATCAAAGCTCATTTCTTAAGGGGNAAGAAACCTTCAAGTTGAAATACAAAAACACCAGGGAAGGGAAGGAGAAGACCAAACGGGAGCACCAAGGTGAAGAACCAACAAAGAGAGGGAGGAGAAGTGGGTATGTTCTGTCTAAAGGCAAATTGGGAGCTCAAATAAGGAGTAGGGTGGTGGTCGAAGGTGGGATTGATTGGTGCTTCAAAATCAAGGGGGAGAGAGAGGAGAGTAACGACGACGTAACCATGCAACCCAATGGCATAATAACATTGCCCCTTCTAGTGGGCTAGCTTAGATATGCCACCTTGCAGTATGACCACGCCGCAAGAGGCGTCTAGGTGCTACAAAAGACGGTGCCCAGATGTTGTGGTGTGGTTACGCCAGAAGTATGTAAGGTGTAACCACACCAGAAGATAATGTGGTTACGCTGGGCAATGAAATTTGGTGCCTCAAGCTACTGAGCTCCTCCAAAGCCTTGTGATCTTTCCTTGCATTAAATACTCTCCCAAGTAAGAAAGAACAATATTTTTAGTCATGAGATCAAAGACTGAGGTTAACAATGTCCTCATTATCTTAGTGTGAACCTGCTGCAACAATATTATCGACTAAAGTTTTGATTGTTGTAAAATATCAAGACATGGTATTTGTATCCATAGTGATTTGATGGAGCTCATTCTTGAATTGAATAACACTTGATCTATTAGGTGCTTGCACACATCTTTCTAGGATGAGCCAAATTACAGATGTGCTCTATAGGTGCAACACAAAAGGTAAGATGGAATTAGATATGATGAAGAAGAGAGCAACCACCAAATTTTGGCCGATAAGTTGCCATAATGTGCTGTCTTGATTTGTTTCCTGTGTACCAGATTCAGTGATGCTGAATTCGGTTGGGCATCTAATACTCCCATCCAAAAATGATTCAAATATATTGGCACTTAATAATTTGAGAATTGGTTCTCCCCATACAGAATATTTATGGGTTGTGACGGACCACAGCTCCCATGTGCAGAGGTATTCGCCGACGCAAAGAATAATAAATCAATAATCTTCTATAATGCACCAATAAGAGTGTGTTTAATTTATAATGTTTACTTGTTTATGCCTTTCATATTAATATTAGGGATCTTTATTCATCTCATAAGCCTGTATGATATATAAGAATATGATTTACTTAATAATTTAATGGTAATAAATATTTTGTGATGTTATTTAATAAGTTGCTAAATATTTTAGAAAGATTTACATACATAACATTCAATTCCTATGTGTTTAAGCGGTGATGACTCCATAAGTATTTACGTGAAAACCCGTAAGGGAAAAATCACGGGGTCTGACCCAGTTATAAGAATCCACTATATTTGATGATTAAAGAGATCCCTTGTCTCATAGACGGAAAATGATTACTAGTTTTCCAAGTTACAACGTTGATACACGACGGCTAGTCAGCGGTAGTCGACGGAGATCGATGGTGATGGACGATAGTCAATGACAATCAATGACGATCGGTGATGGTCGACGGAGTTCAGCGGTGGTCGACGACGGTCGATGACTATCGACGGTGGTCGACGAAGGACAACTGTGATCAACGGTAGTCGACGGCTGTCCCTTATACACNTTGACAGAGGTCGGCGGTGGTCGCCGACAGTCGGTGGTGGTCAACAGCGGTCGATGGTGGTCGAAGATGGCAAGGATGATGTTAAACTTGAGCTCTTTCTCAAAGCCTCAAGTTCTCTCTCCCCCCTTCCCCTCATGTGAGGGGTGGGGCTATATTTATAGTGTTCTGGGTGCAATTAATACAGGAATATAAACTATTTTGATCGGACGGTCCAGAGAGCTTCTCTCAATCGGATGGCTTTTGATGAACATTTGAGTGTATTAACAATGTCAGAATTGAGCAATTGTCGAGACGCTTGATTCGAGTATGAACTCGCTGAATTCGACATTCGTTTGATATTTCAAATGTGTCCAGAAATCTTTCAAAAATGATTTAATCACTTGATTTGGATTTGATTTGAATCAGATTGGACTAGCTTTGGTATCATTAGGTTCTTCTTATCGAGTCGGTCAGTTTGACTATAAGTTTGTTGAAATCGAAGCTCTGGATGGATTTTAATTGAAGTTTGAATGTTTCTTGCTCAAAAGGTTGCCTCGAGATTTGTGATGGATGATAAAAATTTGTTGGTCATATATCATTTGCCCCTCATTTTTGGATGATATCATTTTTGTCGTCCGAAAATATTAAAATCTGAAGCATCTTCTATACACACACACACAATGTTTTCAATTCGTCCGTTCTGAAAGTTATTAGTTTAATAATTTTGGATTTGCTTTGATAATCCCACACATAAGTCATTTAGCTTTTAACATAAACGTGACTCAAATAAATGCAGGAATGCCAAAAAGGGGAAACAAAAGCAGTATTGACAAAGCATTGAGTGCGAAAGCTTGAAACAGATTTATAATCCAAAAATAAAACTAATAACTTGAAGCATTGATTTATAATTAGTTTCAAGCTTTCTCACTCAATGCTTTGCTAATACCCGCTTCCGTTTCCCCTTTTTTGGCATTCCCGCATTTATTTGAGCTACGTTTATGTTAAAAGCTAAATGACTTATGTGTGGGCTTATCAAAACAAATCCAAAATTATTAAACTAATAACTTTCAGAACGAACGCATTTAGGAAATAATATTTTCGGACAATAAAAATAATATCATCCGAAAATAGGGGGCAACTGATAAATCACCAATAAATTTTCATCACAAATCTTGAGGTATGACTCGAATCTCGAGGCAACTTTTTGAGCAAGAAACATTCAAACTTTAATTAAAATTTATCCAGAGCTCCGATTTCAGCAAACTTATAGTCAAATTGACCGACTCGATAAGACGGACCAAATGATATCAAAGTTAGTTCAATTCGAGTCAAATCAAGCCCAGATCAAGTGATTAAATCATTTTTGAAAGATTTCCGGACACATTTAAAGATCAAACGAATGTCGAATTCAGCGAGTTCATACTCGAATCGAGCGTCTCGACAAGACGAATCCAACGAGCCCAAGATTGCTCAATTTTGACATCGTTAAGGCACTCAAATGTCCATCAAACGTCATTCGATCGATAGAAGCTTTCCGGACCGTCCGATCAAAATGGTTCATATTCCTGTATTAATTACACCCAAAGCACTATAAATAGAGCCCCACCCTCACATGAGGAGGNTTAATGTGCATTTAATATTGATTCCTTTTTTGAGCCTATAAATAGGCCTGAATGTGGGGGTAGAGGTGGAGTCCTCAGCTGATCTAGGATTTCTCAGAAGAAGAAAATGGTCTAGGGTAGCGGCGAAGAGTTGCGGTGCAGAGTCACGATGCAAAATTGCGGCGCAGAGTTATGGTGAAGAGTTGGGGTGCAGAGTCTCGGTTTAGAGTTATGGTGAAGCGTTGCGGCGAGGCATTGCAGCAAAGAGGAAAGTCATCCCCGTCCCGCGTAGCAGGCAGACAAAAGGGTCTTCTTTCTCATTGCGGCGAAGAGGAAAGTCATCCCCGTCCTGCGTAGCAAGCAAACAACTAGATCTTCTTTCTCGTTGCGGGGAAGAGGAAAGTTGTCCCCGTCCTACGTAGTAGGCAATCAACTAGATCTTCTTTCTCGTTGCGGCAAAGAAGAAAGTCTTTCCCGTCCTGCGTAACAAGCAAGCAACGAGATCTGCTTTCTCGTTGCGGCGAAGAGGAAATTCATCCCCGTCCTGCGTAGCAGAGAAGCAACGGGGTCTTCTTTCTTATTGTCGCGAAAAGGAAAGTCGTCACCGTCCTGCGTAGCAAGCAAGTAAAAGGATCTTCTTTCTCATTGCGGCAAAGAGGAAAGTCGTCCCCGTCCTACTTAGCAGGCAAGCAACGAGATCTTCTTTCTCATTTATGTCTTGTATTTCAGAGGAGACTGTTGTGCCACCCTTGCACGTTCTAAAGGTGCTTGTTGACCTCACTTTTTGTTGATGTTTATTTTTCCCTCTTTAGTAGCCTAGGGTTTAGCCATAGGACTTTCCTGTTGACTATTCCTAGAAAACTAGAAACAAACCTCTACAATTAGAAATTTTAAACTCCTCTTTGCTCAAGTTGAAGCTCTACATATTGATCCTAACCTCTAGCACTTAGTAGGTGGGGTCACTATGAGGAAGCTCAAGGACAGTTCCCATAGGACTGTTTGACCTTAGGGTTGACCCTGAATGTTGGTCTGGAGCTAGTTCACTCACCTGCACTCACTTTCACCTATATTCATTCACAACCTTAAACCCAAAATTGTTGACTTTGATCCCTTGATCTTTTGGGAGACTCGTGTAAATGGTCCCCTAAAACCACTAGCTCTAGGCTAGGGTTTAACTAAGACCAGTACATAGAGGACCCAAATGAGGATTTCATTGGTTCATAACTCATATAGGGTGGTTGGCACCACAATTCTACCAAAATATCCAACTTGGCCTTTTGCTCCCAAATCCACTTGAACTACCTAAATGTCCTTGAAACCCTAAATTTGGTCAAAATCCTTAAATTCACCCAAAATACTCAAATTTGTTCAAAAATCATTTCAAACCATTTCAAAATACCCAAATTACCCAAATCCATCAAAAAATTCCAAGTTTACCAAAATATGCCAAAAAATTGCCAAAAGTACAAAAATACCCTTGGCACCCCAAACTTTTCCAAAACCTCAAAAATCACTCCAAATGTTTCTAAAACCAATTTGGACCCTCCAGTTGTACCCAATTTGGCCAATTTGACCATTTTGACCAGAATCCCCAAATTGCCTTTGAAGGCTCAATTTCCCCCAATTCACCTCAAATATCCATCAATTTGAGCCTAAATCTCCTCAATTTCAATTCTAAACTCAAATTCATCTTTTATTTGATCAATACAAACCAAATCCAAGTCTAATTGGCCCATTCTTTGACCTCAATTTTGATCTAAGACCTAATCTCACCTAATTGAACCCCATAGCCTACTTAATTTGCCCCAATTTGAATCCTAAATTCTTCATAACACTCTTACACACCAAATTGAACTTCAATTGGCTTTGGTGAAGCCTCAATTTCACTTAATTTTAACCCAAGTTCAAAATCCCCAAATTGAATGTCATAACCCCAAAATTAACACCCAATTTATGTTGGAAACTCTTTATGATATTCTTATAGACCATTACCAACCATCAATTTAGACTTGTCCCAACCTTAGCCCAACCTAGACCTAAGTTTAATCCAACATGCCCAAATTGACCAAAATCTCAAAATCCTTCAAATTGAGCTTCCAATTGAACTCAAAATCATTTCAATCCTTCACCAAAAATCTTCATGACAATCATTTACACCATGTTGATCAATCAATTGAACTCAATGTCATGGCTAGCCTAACCCAAACCCAACTTCAAGCCATTTGACCTAAATTGAACCCTTTCACTAAAAATTAACTTAGCCATGCCCAAGCCACCAAATTGATGACACCACAGCCACCAAGTGCATCCTATAGAACAGGCTAGACCCACCTAAACTAGCAAAAAGGAGCTATGGACCAATGGTCCCTTGATTTAAGGGATTTGACCCCATATTTGTCGTAAACTTGAAATATCTCCTTCATCATTACTTACCTGTGGGGGTTAACCATCATTAAGCACCCTCTGACCTCCCTGAGCCAAGAAGTGACTGAACCTTAGCTAACCACCTCTTCAGCCGCCAGAAATAGCCAACCCAAGGGAGCCCCAAGTGGCCAAAACCAAAAATTGAACCTCCTTGACTTGGATCACTCCCATTGGCCATTAAAGCTTTTCATCTCTCCACCTCAGCAAGCTTTAGCACCCAACTTCAAGCCTTGAGGTCCACCAGACAGCCATGGCTTTAAATGAAGCTCTCCATGGCCAAAGAGAAGAGTGCTTGGAATCTTAAAGAAACTCTGCCAAAATCTCACCAGAGCTTCTCCAAACCATCCCAAGTGCAATTCCCTTGCTCTCAGCCATTGATAACCACCCCACAGAGTCAATTTCTTCACTGAAATTTGCCCTAAAAACAGGACAGAACTCTCCACAGCCCCACAATACACAAAACTTCAATTAATTGTGCACACACCATCCCCACAGTGAGAGAAGTTGATTCTCCACAAAGCCTCCTCTGAAATGGCCTCTAACATCGCTATAGACGAACACCTGAAATTGATCTTGATCGAATTCATACGTAGATAATTTAACAACGCTTGGGAATTCATCTGGAGGTTCGTTGGACCCAATCAAAGCTACCACAACCATCTGATTGGGACCTCTCCTCTTAGACAAAGGTATTGAACTCTAACCCTAAACCGAGCCTGTTTCAACTCTCCAAACGTATTTACTGTATTTCATACCGTATAAACCGTATAGATGTACTCGTCTTGTGTAGATGAAGGTTTAGAAACAAACCTCATGCGATTTGGTTGAGTCTATGTAGAGATCTTAAAGTTTTAATGTGAACGGCTCATGGGTTAAGTCACTTGGGGAAGATAACGGAGAGTTGTCTGATCGCGCGTGTATCCAATGGACGGAGGAGATCAAGCCGGACATACTCTCAGTGCATAAAGTGCGGTCCGCATGGAGGCTACGTGGCTGGCGGCATCAAATGGCGGAGCGGTGCGTGGAGTCTTCGGAGCGGACGAGGTTGAGGTGGCGCCGCGCTGGATAAGTAGAAAAAGAGGGATTTTTGAATTATTTTAAATGCCTAAACTTCAAAAATTCATATTTTTCTCTAGAAAAATCATAAAAATAAAAGACAAATACCCTCTTGCTCAGTGAACAGGGGAAAATAATGTGGATCAAAAATAAAAATTATTTGAGAGACATATTATTTTTAATGAATTAAATACCCTCTATGCTATTTTAATTCTCCATGATTAAATATTGCTCACCATGGCTTGAAATTTTGAGGGTTCATTTCTCATGACAGAGGTCATGTCTTCTGAATTTTCCAAGGTCAGAGGGCATCTCGATGCTCCTAGCCCTAATTTTCAAGCTATAGTGGACATTTTGGCTTATTTTAATTATATAAATCAAAATATCACTTAGAAAATTATGAGAATAACTTTTGCAGGTTTCTTGTGGTCAAAGAAGTCTAAGAAAAATATCATGATGCTCTGGATTAACTTGTGAATTTCTATATTTAATTAAATGCAAATATCTTGTATTAATTTATGTAAATTAAATACTTATAAAAATTTGACAAACTTAATCCCATATTGTTCATAAAAATCATATTTATTCACTGTAAAAATTTGAAAATTATTTGACTAACTCCAAACACCAAAGTTGATTTTTTTAGAAGATCTTGTCTTTTTGTACAAAAAATAATTATAATGAATTAAATACACATGGGAAATTATGAAAAGTAGATTTCTGAGTTCCTTGTGATCAGAGACACTTAAGAAGAATAAAAGTTATTTTTAGTAAAATATTTGATTTTTTAGCTTCATTTTGGATTTAAAATGATTAAAAATAATTAAAAATCCTAAAAATACCAAAATATTTTAAAATGTGCCTAATTGGTTCCTGATCACTGTGACCCATTAAAATATTTTTCTTAATTTTCCATAAATTAAAAATAATTTTTAAAGGCTTAAAAGTGGGTTTTTTTTATTTTCCCGTTAAAATAATTATAATAAATAAATTCAAAAAACCATGAAATCTTGCAAGTGTTTCTCTGACCTTAGGAAATCTCTAATAATTTTTCCATAAATAAAAACTTTATTTTGGAAAGCTAAATAAATTAACTTTTGAAAAATCCTATTTTTCTAAATTTAAATAATTATATAAATTAAATTAAAATTTTGAGAGGTCTACATGTTTTCCTCTAACATTATAATTACCTCATGGATGTGACACTTTAAACCTTCAAAGTTATTTGAGTGGGCTTTAGTGAGTTATGAGGTGAAGTGCCCCAAAGGCAAAGTGGTAATTTTAGACTTTGGTGCCTTAATCAAAATTAGGATTAATCAAGGTAAAATAAGTAATTTTGATCTTAATAAATGTGTTTGGATAATTGAAATACAATGGTATTAAAAGGTAAAAACCCACTCACCACCCTTGCACAACATCAACAAAATCATAATCCTCCTAACCTTCATGACTTGGAAGTCAATTAAGATCAGACGATTCTTAAGTAATGGGCTTAAGTCGGAAAGATGATATCATATTTTTCTTAAGCCTAAAGTTGAGGATGATGTAATCATTCAATAAGGATACACATCACTTGAATCAAAATTTTGATAACCAACATTTCACTTATCATGATTGTTAAAGGCTTAGTAGTGACCTAGGTTCAATGTCTAAACTCAATTGATCAGATTTAGAAGATAACAGAATTAATGATTAACATCATTAAAAACTACAAGCCTGACCTTAATTGTGGGCACCATAATCTTAAATAACCTAGACTTGCCTTAGGGGCACCCACTCACATAACTTTTAAATGAAATATTAATTGACTATTCGAGTATTCTATCCTTGAGATAATTAAATTGCTAAATTTCAGTGAGCAACGGGGTAGTCACCCTTCAACATCGGATGATTGATGAAACAATATGATAAGCTCAAAATGAACTCAAAATAATTCAAGAGAGCCTCAAAGTAGTTTAGGGTTATTCCCTCAACACTTTGAAACCCTTTGGATATTTTGAAGGGCAAATTGGACTTGCTGTATTTTGTTCTAAAATTATCTACTAGGATCTTCTAAGATTCAATAGAATCATAGCTTGGGGTTTGGTAGCTAAACCTTCATCTACTCTTACAATTTAAATTCCTTGCAATATTATATACATGCCTTGCAAGTACTAACCTTTCAGGAGGTGGAACTAGAAGACTCGTCAGGTACGCTTTTATAGTTTACAATATCGCCTTTTCTTGTACTTTCCACACTGTATTTTTATGCTTATAAAACTTGCATATTAAACAACGATGTCACCCTGCATGAAAACAAAAACTGTTAGGATAGCCACCTAACCAAAACTAAAACTAAAATCAACCAAGATAAAATTTACCGCAACAACATTCAAAATCTAAGACAACTTAAAATTTAATCACAAACATCACAAAACAACAATTGCAACTAAATTAAGACGTCTCTATCGGACAAAATTTAATCACAAACATCACATAAAACTACAACTTCAACTAAATTAAGATGTCTCTATCGATGAGAATCTCGGAAGAGGTAACCTACGGTTGCTAACGAGACTTCCCACGTCTAAATGAAAGTACGAAATTCATTAAGTTGAGTTTACTAAATTCATTTGGACTAAGTAAATCCGATTAAAAATAGTTGTACCGGAACAAGGGAACCGTAGGATCCTAACCGATGTCGCTCTAATCTACTTTAATATGTCCCATAACATTTAAAGAACCATAACAATAGGGATATTTGATTTGACATTATAACTTGACACGTTAGAAAACTTAAACTCGTTACGAATAAGAGCTTAGAGAGAGCATTGTGGGCAGCATGACCATCTTCAATAGCAATATGACCTACAACAACATATCTTTCCTTAGAATTAAACAACAAGCCATAGGATTTTGAGGTTGTCTGCCTAGTGTGACATAAACTCTCACCTCATTTTTAGGCCTTTGTATAGCTCTGCTGTACAATATAAGCCCTAACTTGTCTTAGGATTCCGACGTTGTCGCTCGTACTGATATAAATCCTCATATCTTTCAGGCTATTTGTGCAATCGTTTCACATAAATATAAGTCCTAAAACAAATAAAATTGACATGATGAAACATTTAAATAATTTCTCCTCAAAACTGAAGCTAAACAATAGGATAGACTGGGAAGTCATCGAGGTTCTCCTCTGGATCTATGGCATCCCCTAGTTCTTCCTCCTTTGGATTCTACAATAAATGTTTCAATTTTAAATCATTCCCCTTTCACACTCCTTGTTTGATCTCATTGAAAAGTCTTATCCTTTTGACCTCCTTGAAGATAACATTTCCTGATTTTATCGAGAGTTTTCTTAGGTGACTTCAGTTATCTAAGATGTAATTAACTATAGGGGCTTTCCCTTATAGAAAACTTTTCCGAACCCAACTTAATATAAACCCTATTTATTTCTTCATATTAAATAGATGAACTTTTTGAAAAATAAAATGGTTTTGTAGACTAAATGGATGTCATATATTTCTTAGTTTATTTGATCGAGTCTAATCCTCAAGTCTTGTGTTTATCCTTCGGGATAGATGCATGGTTTGAGGTATACATAATATATATATATATAGATACATATATATATATATATATATATATATATATATATATGTAT
>JXCR01081380.1:14443-30102 GCA_002079205.1 Phalaenopsis hybrid cultivar
TATATACATATATATGTATATCTATATACATATATATGTATATCTATATACATATATATGTATATCTATATACATATATATGTATATACATATACATATCTATGTATATACATATACATATATATGTATATACATATACATATCTATATATATATACATATATATATGTATATACATATACATATATATATATATATATATACATATACATATATATATATACATATACATATATATATATATATATATANCCAAAATCAGAATCTCGTCACTCACTTTGGAAGGACATTTAATTTTTACATATTTATACATATATATATATATATACATATATATATATATGTATATACATATACATATATATATATGTATATACATATACATATATATATATATATACATATATATATAATGTGTAAATTAAACGCCTTTCCAAAGCGGGTGATGAGATTTTGATTCTGGTAGCCGATAGCTTCCAACGGGTAACTCCTCCAACCACAAATAGTGCCGACAGTGCTAGAGAAATGTTATAGTTTTGCTGTCGCGCTTTGAGGAGAAGATTTTCATGCTTATGTGGTGGCGATATCGGGAGACCCCTGAAAGATCATCAGAAGTACTATTTTTTGTGGAGGTGATGCAACTCTACTCGAAGATGAGTGGATTTGTTGTAGCTCTTGTATAAATATATGTTGGTATTTGTAGCATTTTTAATAATTAGATGTGACATTTGTAGATGATGATAATGTATTTCCTTACTTCTTCCACAGTTGTTGTGGCTTCTCAATCGTACGAAATTCTTTTAAGACTCGTAGGCTTCTGAGGTTTTACAGTGGAGACCCTCTTAGGCTTGTCTTCCAGCAACATGGTAGCTTCTTATCAGGTCTTGCCTTCTAGACTTGATTTTTAGTGGCATGATTGAAAGGAGAATCCATTGAGGATATAAGATCAGTTCTGAGCTGTGTAACCAGAGATGCTCAACTGTATTAACTCGTAATGAACAAAGTCATATAGAATCCACTTAGGATGGTTGACCTATCGTAGGTTGTTGGTCGAAGCTTTTGCTTGACGACTGTAACCTGTTATGGAAGAGATCGAAGGAAATCCACAAAAGATTTTTGACCTATCCAAAGCTGTACGTCGAAACCTTTGCTTGACAATTGTAGCATGTAATGGAAGAGGTCAAATCGAGTCCCTTGAGGATCGATTAATCCCATAATTAGGTGTCAGAGATGCTTTGTGTTTATCGAGATTGGGGTGTAGGTTACAATGAACCGTATGTTTTCTTGGAAATATGATTGCATTCATACTCAAGAAAAAATGTTTGACAACTTGTCAGTTATTTCTTTTGAATCATTTACTCTTAGCGAAGGCTTTTTTCTTGTAAAACAACCTATGCATGGAGCCTTGAAGAGATCAACTTCCTGATCTGCTTGAAGAGGAACTCTAGTACAACGAGGGGCGCTAAGGAAGCATTATTTTTGGTGAAGATTGCTCCCCATTCTAAGAGTGATTCTCATAAACTTGTAATCTGAATGAAATATGGGATGACATCCCCATCATAGTCATCGGGGACGCTAACATGAAAGATATTTCAAGACTACAGTGAAGGTTGCCCCCACCCCCCATCCTAGTGTATGAATTAGATGCAAGAAGACAAGCCTGCTACAATCATGCCTAAGACATTGACGTGAAAGTTTTGAGGTTGCAATGAAGAATTGCTTCCCACATTGAAGAATGCTTTGGAGATGATCTTCAAGATGCAAAGAAGATTCCTTTGCCAATTGGATAATCTACATCATTGGGAAATGAAGTAGGGGCTTAGTGTCTTAGAGTTCAAGACAATGTCGAATGGGACTTTGTTTCCTACAGACGGTGTCAAACTGATGTGTGCTGGAAAATTTGCGGTGGTAGAGTAACAGATTATCGTCTTAGCGTTGTACGGGAATTCAACATACCACAGATGAAAGAGAAATAAGCGGTGATGACTCCAGAAGTTTTTTTTGTGGAAAACCCGTAAAGGAAAAACCATGGGTCTAGCCTAGTTATAAAAATCCACTATAGATTGATAATTACATAGATCAATTGTACCATAGACAAGAAAGAGTTATTAGCTTTCCAAGTTATAATGCGGACTAACAACATTTAGTCAACAGTAGTCGACAGAGATTGATGGTGATGAACGGTAGTCAATGACAATCGATGACAGTCGGTGATGGTCGACGGAGTTCAACGGTGGTCGACGGCAGTCGATGACCATTGACGGTGGTCGACGGAGGATAACGGTTATCAGCGGTAGTCGACAGTGGCTGGTGATAGTCGACAGAGGTCGGCGGCTGTCGCCGACAGTCATTGGTGGTCGACAACGGTCACTGGTGGTCGACGATGGCAGGGATGAT
The DNA here is from genome assembly GCA_002079205.1 of Phalaenopsis hybrid cultivar. Lineage (NCBI taxonomy): Eukaryota > Viridiplantae > Streptophyta > Magnoliopsida > Asparagales > Orchidaceae > Phalaenopsis > Phalaenopsis hybrid cultivar. The sequence continues at coordinate 16,840 of JXCR01081380.1, forward strand.
GTTGGACTTGAGCTCTTTTCCAAAGCCTCAAGTTCTCTCTCCCCCTCCCCCCATATGAGGGGTGGGGCTTGATTTATAGTGTTATGGGTGTAATTAATGCAGAAATATGAACTATTTTGATCGGACGGTTCGGAGAGCTTTTCTTGATTAGATGACGTTTGCTGGACATTTGAGTTCCTTAATGATGTTTGAATTAAGCAATCTTGGGCTTGTTGGATTTGCCTTGTCGAGACGCTCAATTCGAGTATAAACTCGCTGAATTTGACATTTGTTTGATCTTTCAAATGTGTCCAAAAATTTTCCAAAAATGATTTAATCACTTGATATGGATTTGATTTGAATCGGATTGGACTAACTTTGATATCATTAGGTCTATCTTATCGAGTCAGTCGTTTGACTATAAGTTTGCTGAAATCGGAGCTCCAAATGAATTTTAATTGAAGTTTGAATGTTTCTTGCTCAAAAGGTTGCCTCGAAATTCATGTCATGCCTCGAGATTTGTGATTGATGATGAAAATTTGTTGGTGATGTATCAAAAATAATGATATATTTATGTAATATAAAAGGCTTGAGTGGTATAAATGTAAAAAATAAATCGGGGGTTAGATATGTAAATACATATTTTCTTAGTAGTGTCAATTTACTTGCCCCAAAATTTTATAGATATTTTAATTTTTAACAATTATTGAGATGATATTGTATGCTAAATTTGTGTTGATCTTGATTTAGTTGTGTTAAGGTATGGAATTTGAAATCACCCACACAACCATGCAAAGAAAGCATGGAAGAGCACCGAGGAGCAGGAGTGGCAGCATACCTGTGTCATGTCGGCATAGCTACACCAGCCAAAAATTTATCAGGTAGCATTTCTACGTTGCAATCGAGCATAACTACGCCATTATTCCTTTCTTCATCGCTTTAAAACAGAGTGAATGGATTATTTTACTTAGTGTGTTCAATTACGAGACTTAAATCCCTTAATTTGAAGTGGTGGTTTGTATCTCTCTCACATACGATGTTTCTGGATAGGAGTTCTTTGTGGAAGGTGAAATGTCGGAAGGGTGATTTCAGTGTGAGAACTTTCTCTTGTGAGATCGATATAAATGATTGGAGTGAAGTTCTATATGTTTTGGTGATTATAGGTAGAAGATTTGAGTGTGTATTTATGCATGTTTATCCAATTCATAGTAAATTGTTGGTGTGATGTGGCTCCGTAATTTTTTTTTTTCCATTCTCGTGTATTCACGTAAGTCCTGGTGTGTTCTTCTTAGATTACTTTGTTGTGTTTTTGTTCAATTTCTTTTATTTCAGAATTCTTGAATTGGTATTCCTATTTTCCATGGTGTGATCTTGACGAATCAAAGCCACTGCATACTCCATCCCAACAAGTGTTATGTGAGTATGGTGTTTGATTTATGTGGAAGCAATGGCCTGTGAAGAGATGTACAAGTAGAGGAGTTCATTGGATTAAAATTTGCATTTGGGAGGATGCAAATGAAGGATTTGATGCATCATAAAAAAAAACTATATTTTTCACTACAAAGAATTGCCAAGAAGCCTGAATTAATGACTTTGGAGGGATGAAAAGTGTTGGGTCCAGTGGCCTTAAGTTTGATTTGTTTATCACTTTTCTCATATGTTGCATTCAATATAGTGAATGTGAAAATCATGATGAATCACTTTGCAGCACTGACAAAAATGTATGAAAACCTCTTGTTTCAATAAGATTTTTGATACGTCTAAAAAATGTTTAATTTTTCATATGCTTTTAATGCCTATATTTGGTGATTTTCAATGATATTACACTTTAAAGGAAAATATTTTGCATATTTTTTATTCCAAGGACAAGAAATGGAGTTTTGGAGAAAAAAAAGTAAAATCGATCAATTTGGAGCAGAAACGAGCAAGAAAGAAAATTATGTCCTGACACATTTCAATATGTCTTTCTATGTTTAATCTCATTTACAATTCTCACACATTTTTGAATGAAATTACACTTTAAAGAAAAAATTTTTTTATGCTTATTTTGTAGGTCTATTTGTTAGGAACACAACACAACTGAAACGGGGCGAAACAGAACCAAACGAAACAAAATGGTGGAGCTGCGTAGGGTGGGTGCCGACAGCGCTAGAGCCGGCGTCGGCAGTGTCAGAGAGCAGAAATTGACGTCAAAATGGCGCCGACAGAGCCCGAGACGGTTTAGACGTGATGCTTGACGAATTTCTAGAAGATTCAATGTATTTGGACGTTTTTTGGAGGGATGTTTGAGGCATCTCTTGGAAAATTCGTCCCTACACTATAATAGAGTGTTTTTATGTCAGAAAAAGTGGTGTGTGTGAGTGAGAAAATGAGGAGAATGTATAGAGATTTTAGAATAAGAGTAGAAATCTAGATTTCTACCTTTTTTGGAGAGATTGGTGAGGTTATTTTGAGAGAATCTGTAAGGGAATGTTCTAACATTGCATGGACCAGCGGGAGACTTTGTGGGAGAGATTTTCATCTTTCTTTCAAGGAGAAAAAGTTAAGTATTGTGTTCTTTATTATCTTATGATTTTGTAGACACTTATCTAGTGGATTTTCTTTAATTTAATGAAGTTTTTCGTTGTGTTTTCTTCGTGCTTTGTGAAGTGTTTCTTTTACTCTTTTTTTTGGAAATAGTGGCATGAAAAGATTATGCAGTTATTTCCTTTTACTTTTCTTTTGAAATGGGTAGGATTCATGTTTAGGATATTAGGATGCATGCTAGAAGAAATTTTAATTATAAATTGTGATGGGTTTTCAACTCCACTCTTAATTTACTTTTCGATCTGACCCAAAATATGTTGTGAAACATATGATCCAGAAAACGAAGTATGAGTTCTACAACAGAGTGAGAATCACATTTAAGTCCATGAAGGAGTATTTCGTTCATGGAATTAATAAATTGGGAAATATACTTTGTTGGGTGTAGAATTGGAGATTTCTAGGGTGACAGACTAAAAATCCTCAATACAATCTTAGTGTTTAAAAACTAAAGTAAGAGTTAGCCTTCAGAGGAAGGGAAGTGGGATCCAGTATCCTCCTAGACTAGCCACAGATTTAGGGACTAAACCTAAGATTAGCCAATGATTTTCTATAACACTGAATCAAGAATATTTAGGGACTAAACCTAAGATTAGCTAATGATTTTCTATAACACTGAATCAGGGTAGAGAATTAAAAATTACTCCTATTTGATACAATATAATATTTAATGTATCTCATTCCTTTACATTATCCAACTCACTACATAAGAATAATAGTTTTGAAATATTTAATGTATCTAATTTCCTTACATTATCCAATTCGCTACATAACAATAATAGTTTTTAACATCTTAACATTCTCCGAACCAACTCATCCAAAAAGGGTTATCTTTAGAATTAATATTTACATTTAAAAATAGTTACTATCCTTACATTTAACATTTGCATTTACGAGTAGTTGCTAGATAAAACACCATTTATTCGACATTTCAAACTATAGACTAAAAATAGTAGACTGGAATTTGACTAAGGACATCTTTCCTCGCTTCCTCGTGGGATCGATATTCGGGGCTCAATCAGAAAGTTCTATATTACTTGAAGTGATACGTGCACTTGCGTAGAATCCATAGTTTGTGAACTATTTGCTATATTTTATAATATTTTGGTTTTGTACATTAGCTGCTAAATATAAATTGGGTCAAGTTGTTGGCCATCTTTTGAAAGCTAAATTACTGCGTAATTACGGGTTGGGTCAAGTTTTTGGCACCTTCTCAGGGGAATTGAATTGACATAAAACACGCAGAAAAACAACACACACTAGGGACACATCAAGTTTTTGGCACTGTTGTCGTGGAAACTTTGGTAAGAACTTTAGGAGAATTTTAGTTAAAGTGATTAGACTTAGACTTAGAAAATTGTAATGTCGTAAAAACTATTTTTGTGTGTAAAGTTTTGCTTTTGTATGAAAAAGAGTTGTGAAGAAATTGTTTGTGTAAAAACAAGGTGTTTTTGAAAATATTTTGTTGTGTTGAATATATTTTTTATTTTGTTTGTTTAATTGTTAATATATTGTTTGTTATGTTGCGTATGCAAAATAAAGGATCTGTAGAACTTGTGCATTATGATCATGTGTTAGAAAAAAGGAAAAAAATCAAAAAATAGAAAGGACTTGAAGAACTAGAAATGGAAATGGAAAATATTCAAAATAATAACTTGGAAAATCATCATAAATTTTTGAGGGATTATATAAATTCTACGACAAAAGAAACCCACTCAAGTACACAAACCCCTGTCGTATAACCTGAGTCATTTAAAATAAATCCAGTTATTAAAACAACCAATTTTGGGGAACTTCTTCGGAGGATCCCTTTTTACACTTATCCAGTTTTCCAGAAATTTTTGCTACATTTCATTATAATGACATGTCAGACGATGTTGTTAGGCTAAGGTTTTTTCCTTTCTCACTAAGGGATAAGGCTAAAATTTGGTTATACTCATTAGCACCTGGATCTATTAAAAGTTGGGAGGAGTTAACTCAGAAATTCATACCTAAGTATTTTTCGCCTTCAATGACTACTAAACTTAGAAACGATATTATCTCATTTTGTAAATATAAAGGGGAATCAATATACAAAGCTTGGGAAAGATGTAAGGAACTCCTAAGAAAGTGTTCACACCATGCTCTGCCTGATTGGTTAATCATTCAAACTTTTTACAATGGGTTAGTAGAATCCCTTAGGTTTACAATTAACGTTACCGTTGGTGGATGATTAATGTCAAAACCATTTAATAAAGCATATGCATTAATTGAAGAAATGATTACAAATGAATTTCAATGGCCCTCTACAAGGGTAAATCCAAAAAAGGTAGACAATATTCATGATACAGATGCAATTGCAATTCTCGCATCTCAGGTTACTGAAATATCAAGAAAGTTAGACCAATTTGGAATGAATCAGCCTCAATTTACTCCATTAAGTGCGGAAAGTTCATTAGGGCATATGATTGATTCTAACTTATCATATGAAACTTTAAATATTATAAACAACTCGTATTCTAACTTTTACAACCCAGGTTGGAAGAACCATCCTAATTTTAACTGGAATCACACTAATGACGGTGGAAACCAAAAATGGAAAATAATCATGCAAATCCTAATGGAAGTTGGAATAGACAGGGGAACAAAAATTATAGAACTTTGTACTCACTGGACTCTAACAATGATCGACAATTTTATGATAAGAAGATGTCTATAGAAGATGTGGTATTACAAATGGGAAACCAATTGCAAATTCAAAATGCTGCGATTAAAAACATAGAGAATCAACTGGGAAAAATTGCTAATTCACTTAACAATATACCCTAAGGAACACTTCGTAACAACACTGTGATCAACCCTAAAGAGAACAATAATGAACAAATAGAAGCTGTCCAATTAAGAAGTGGAAGAGAGATAGAGGATTGGTCAAAAAAGGGAAAGGAGTTGTGAGAGAAACAAAGAAAAATAAAAGACCGGAAGAACATATTTCTAAGGATCTGGAAAAATTAATATCTCCAACTAAAATCAATTTAAAAAGACCACAGCCTCCATTTCCTCAAAGACTTAGACAACATGTGTTGGATAAACAATTTTTAAAGTTCACGGACGTACTTAAGAAGTTAACAATAAATATACCTTTTGCTGAAGCTTTGGAACACATGTCAAATTATGCAAAATTTATGAAGGAGATATTAAACAAGAAAAGGAAATTTGTGGATTACGAGACAGTTGCACTAAGTGAGGAGTGCAGCGCTATATTTTAGAAAAAGCTTCCTCAGAAACTTAAAGATCCTTATAGCCTTAACAATTACTTATACAATTGGAGAGAGATTATGTGAAAAACCTTTATGTGATTTAGGAGAGAGAGTTAATGTGATGCCTCCATCTATATTTAGAAGGTTAGGTTTAGCTGATATTTCTCCCACTGTTGTAACCCTTCAGTTAACTGATCGATCTATCATTTATCCAAAAGGGGTTGTAGAAGATGTGCTTGTTAAAGTGGATAAATTTATCTTTCCTATAGAATTTATTGTATTAGATATGAAGGAGGATAAAGAAAATCCCATTATTTTGGGGAGACCTTTTCTTGTTACTGGACAAGTTATGATAGATGTGCAAAAAGAAAAGTTGACTATGAATATTAATGACCATGAACCACTTTTGATTTGTTAAAGACTATGAAGTATCCAGCTGAGTGAAAAGATAATGATTGTTTTTAGATGGATGAAATTGATTATATAAGTAAAGACCATTTCCAAAAAATTTTGAGAGTAAGTTAATAGATGAAATCTAAATGGACTTTCACGATGAGTCTAAAATTTTGTTTAAATAAGACTGTATGTTTGTTCAGGAGAAGTGTGAAATGATGGACGTTATCGAAAATAGTGAACTTTTAATTCCATCTGTTGAAAAATCTCATGAACTTAAAATGAATATACCCCATATAATTTTAAAGCCTACCTATTTAGAGAATTCATCTACACCACCAGTCTTTATATCTTCATATTCGACTCAATCATAAGATGAACCTGAATTGAATGATGAAATAAGTAAAAGATATACTATGAAAGAGTTATTCAAAGTCACTTAATGGCATATTCTGTGGTATACAAACAAAGAATGAGATTCTGATGTTGGGGCAGATTATTAATGTAATTAACAGTTACCCCCCCAGAGATTCTACCTAGTGATTCTGAGATGAACCCTAAGCAGATGAATGATGAGCAATTTAAAATTATCAAAAAAATATTTAGAAGAGAATTTGAGGATATATTTCAAAAGAACTTTGAGTTTAGAAATGAGGATAAGGATATTGAAAGACCAATGAAAAAAATTTCTATTGAATTAGGAAAACCTATTTCCTTAACTAAGCTAAATATAGAAAGACCACCTATACCATTTACTCAGTACCATGAGGAAGAATTGAAAGACAAGAGTAACCTCAAAGAATTTGATCCAGAATTTGATTTATCTAGAGAGAATCTGATCCAAAATTTGGGAGATCATGAAGTATCATATAAAGATCCATTGGATTATATTAATATGCAAATTGAGAAAATTACTAGAAGAATATTGGATCTAGAAAGAAATATGAGTGAATATTAGTCTAGAAAGAAATATGAGGAACAAGAATATGAATCAATCTGAAAAGGAAGAGCTGAAAGAAAGAACTAGAATGAAATATGAGGAACAAGGATATGAACCAATCTAAAAGGGAAGAGCTGAAAGAAAAATTTATATTTGAGGACTTTGTAGCAATCCCTGGATCTGGAAAAGATTGGGCGATTGATCAAGGATTACTTAATTAGAATTTTAATACAGTTGGAATCATTTTGATGCATTTTTTATGTTAGCTTAGCAGATTGCTGCAATATCAAAGAAATTATATAATTATGGAATAAATTATTCTCCAACACCTTCTATGATGGAAGATAATTCATCCGGGCAATTTGTGGATGTTTAACCCTCTTATGAGACTTTAAATGCTATTAACAATAAACCCAAAAATCCTTATTCGAACTATTATAACCTAGGTTGGAAGAGTCATCCTAATTTTAATTGGAATAACAATTCTTCTACAAATCAACAATGACAAACAACCCAGTAAACCCATTGTGAAATTCATCCAACCAAGGAAATTTTAATTATAAACCTTCTTATCCTCCAGGATTTAACAGTAACACTCAATTTAACGAAAAGAAGTTGTCTATGAAAGAGCTGATACTGAACATGGGTCAACAATTGCAGAATCAAGGAAATCAACTATAAATTCAAGGAAACTAGTTACAAAATCAAGGAATTGCTATCAAGAATATTGAAAACCAATTGGGGCATATCGCTACTGTGCTTAGTATCCAAACATTGGGAACTTTTCCTAGTACTGTAGAACCAAATCCTAAAGATCAAGGAAAAGAATAGATAAAAGTGATACAATTACAAAGTGGAAAAGAATTGGAAACAAGAGTGCAGAAAGAAATGGAAACTGAAAAAGAGAAAGTGGATACAAAAAAAGAAAGGAATCATGAATACCCAAATTTAGAATATCCACTTGCACCAATGAAAATTACTGTGGAGAAACCTCCACCACCGTTTCCTCAAAAATTGAAGAAAATAAAAAAGGATAAACAATTTTCCAAGTTTATAGAAATTCTTAAGAAATTAACGGTAAATATTTCCTTTGTAGAAGCTTTAGAGTAAATGCCCAATTATTTGAAGTTATGAAAGATATTTTGAATAAGAAAAGGAAGCTCACTGATAATGAGACTGTTGCACTTAGCGAAGAGTGTAGTGCAATTATTTAGAAAAAGCCTCCTGAAAAATTAAAAGATCCAGGTAGTTTCACTTTACCGTATGCTATCAGTGAAAGATTTTATGGAAGTGCTTTATGTGATTTGGGAGCCAGCATTAATCTTATGCCTCTATCAATTTTTAAAAGATTAGGAAGAAGTCTCACCTGTTGTAACTCTTCAGTTAGTGGATCGTTCAGTTACATATCCTAAGGGAGTTATAGAAGATGTGGTACTTTTGTAACTCTACAGTTAGCGGATCATTCAGTTACATATCCTAAGGGAGTTATAGAAGATGTGTTAGTAATTCTACAGTTAGCGGATCGTTCAGTTACATATCCTAAGGGAGTTATAGAAGATGTGTTAGTAAGAGTTGATAAATTTATCTTTCCTGTGGATTTCATTGTTTTAGATATGGAGAAAGATAAGGAAATTATAGATAAATTTATCTTTCCTATGGATTTTATTGTTTTAGATATGGAGGAAGATAAAGAAATAAACTCTTTAGTTAGCGGATCGTTCAGTTACTTATCCTAAGGGAGTTATAGAAGATGTGTTAGTAAAAGTTGATAAAAAGATCGTTCAGTTACATATCCTAAGAGAGTTATAGAAGATGTGTTAGTAAAAGTTGATAAATCGGATCCTTCAGTTACTTATCCTAAGGGAGTTATAGAAGATGTGTTAGTAAAAGTTGATAAATTGCAAATCGTTCAGTTACATATCCTAAGGGAGTTATAGAAGATGTGTTAGTAAAAGTTGATAAATTTGTATTTCCTATGGATTTCATTGCTTTAGATATGGAGGAAGATAAAGAAATACCTATCATTTTAGACCTGTGGATTTTATTATTTTAGATATGGAGTAAGATAAAGAAATACATATAATTTTAGGGAGACATTTTTTAGCTACTGGAAGAGTTATGATAGATGTTCAAAAGGGGGAATTAACTATGAGAGTTAACGATCAAGAAGTGACTTTTAACATTGCGAAATCTATGAAATACCCTGCTGTTGAAAGAGATAATGAATGTTTTCAGATGGAAATTAGTGAACAACTATTGAACGAAAATTTTGAAGAATATTTTGAAGAGAAAAAAGATTTTAAAGATAAATATGAAGTTATTTTGGACGAAATAGAAAATGAAGAATTATATTATGTTCAGGAAAGATTTGAGATGCTGGATATTACAGGAAATGCTGATAAGAATATAGTTTCGTCAAGTATAAAACCACCTGAACTTGAGTTGAAAGTATTGCCTAGCCACTTGAAGTATGTGTCGTCAATTATAAAATCACCTGAACTTGAGTTGAAAGTATTGCCTAGCCACTTGAAGTATGTGTTCAATTATAAAACCACCTGAACTTAAGTTGAAAATATTACCTAACCACTTAAAGTATGTGTTTTTGGAAAACTCATCTACATTATTTGTTATTATATCTTCAAAGTTAAATGATTTACAAGAGCAAAGACTTTTGGATACATTAAAAAAGATATAAGAAAGCTTTTGGTTGGACCTTAGCTGATATTAAATGAATCAGTCATTCGATCTGTATGCACAGAATTATACTTGATGAACCATATAAACCAAGAGTTGATCCACAAAGGAGAAGGTATGATAATATTTTTAAAGTTATATACTACGCTAGTAAAACTCTTAACGATGCTCAAATTAACTACACTATGTTTTTAAGGTGATATACTACGCTAGTAAAACTCTTAATGATGCTCAAATTAACTATACTGTTTTAAAAAAGAGTTACTAGCTATTGTGTATGCTTTAGATAAATTCAGATCTTATTTAATTGAAGCTACTATTGTGCATGCTTTTGACAAAGTTAGATCTTATTTAATTGGGACTAAATGTGTTGTGTACACTGATCACTCTGCTATTAAATATCTGATGCAAAAGAAGAATGACAAACTAAGGTTAATTAAATGGATGCTTTTGATGCAAGAATTTGATTTTGTGGTTAGTGATAGAAAGAGAACTGATAATCAAATTGCTGATCATTTGTTGAGATTAGAATATCATGAATTATCTGACACCAATAATAAAATTACCGACAGTTTCCCTGATGAACAACTCTATAATATTAACGAGTGGAAAATATCATGGTATGTTGATATTGTTAATTATATTGTAAGTGATATTTTGTCACCTATGCTGACATTACAACAACAAAGAAAATTCATTCATGATGTGAAAGTATACTTTTGGGATGAGCCTTATTTATATAAACAATGTAAGGATCTTATTATGAGAAGATGTGTATTTTATCAAAAAACTGAACTAATTATTCAAAAATGTCATGGTTTTGAATTTGGAGCACATTTTAGAACTGATAAAACTGCTTATAAAATTTTAAAAGTTGGATTCTATTAGCTTACTCTCTTTAGTGATGTTTACAGATACATAAAAACTTGTGACCGATGCCAATGAGTAGGCAATATATCTAGAAGGAATGAAATGCCTCTGAATTTCATGTTAGAAGTTGATATCTTTGATGTTTGGGGATTGGATTTCATGGGACCATTTATTCCTTCATCTGGGAACTTATACATATTAGTTGCGGTAGACTACATTAAAAAGTGGATTGAAGCACAAGCTTTACCTCGTTGTGACGCTAAAAATGTTTCAAGATTTTTAATGAAAAACATTTTCACTAGATACAGAATGCCAAAAGTTATTATCACTAACGGAGGATCTCATTTCAGGAATAAATACATTCAGAGATTGGCAGAAAAGTTTAATGTTATTCATAGAATCTNTTACAAATGAATGAATTGGAAGAATTAAGAAATGAATCTTATGATAACGACAAAATTTATAAGGAGAAACTCTATGGGAAGATTGGAAGATTAATCAAGAACTTTGAACTAGGACAAGAAGTTTTGTTTTACAATACAAGACTGAAGTTATTTCCTGGGAAATTGAAGTCTCGTTGGTTAGGACCCTTTACTGTGACTCGAGTTTATACTTAAGGATCTATTGAAATTGAAGATCAAAAGACTGGGAATAGATTTAAAGTAAATGGACACAGATTAAAGCCGTATTTTGAACTCCGAGATTGAAGATCAGAAAACTGGAAATAGATTTAAAGTAAATGGACACAGATTAAAACCATATTTTGGCTATTGAAATTGAAGATCAGAAAACGGGAAATAGATTTAAAGTCAATGGACATAGATTAAAACCATATTATGAGGGTAAAAGACCAATTAGAAGAGGTTTTAATGGTCAGTTAACCTGAATAATATCTGAATAGGTCAGGCTGATGACGTTAAACTAAGCGCTTTATAGGAGGCAACCCATAGTTATCTTTATTTTTATTGCGATTATAGTGTTTTTGTTTGAAGTTATCGTTAGTTTGTGGTAGATTTACTTTACTACCTATATGTCTATGTGTGTGATTTGATTTGAACTTATGTGTTTGCTTTACATTCAAATTTTGCTTTTAGATCTTATTATAGTTGAGATTGAGCATAGAATGTTTGTTTTCAGCGTTTAGAGTGTTGTGGCTTGGATTGCGACGCTGAATTGATATATTAAGGTTGAGAAAATACCAAACTTATGTATGTCGTGTAACGTGTATTGTAACCCATGGATTTTATATATAATTGTGATGTTTTATGTTGTGAATGTTTATTATGTTAGTACATAAATTAATCACTTCAATTTATGTATAGAATGATTGAACGAATGTCGACGAGGCTTGAAATTGATCAAAATTGCTAAAATCTGGAATTGAACTAATTTTGAAAATTTTGCCGACGACACCATCGATGCCACCGACGACGGATTTTTCTAGAGACTTAGGCTATTTAATTCAGTAGAGCTCACCGACGGTGCTGACGACCCCGTCGACGGCGAGATACTGAAAAAACACTTTTAACCGCTATTTTGACTAGTCAACTGCCACTATTCACATCCCCTTCCTCTTAAAAAATGAAAATTTTAATCTAGGGCTTGAAGATCTTGGATTTTGGGCGATTCCAAAGTGTTTAGACACCGGATTTTATCATCTCTCGGTAAGAGCTTCACTCCAAACTAAAAATATTTGATTTTCACATTGAATTTCTTCCACGTTCAGGAGATCCAAAAAAATTGAGAATATGGAGTATTTGGAAGAAATTCATGGAACTAAGTTTTGAACTTTTAGAGTCACTCTTGGAAGCCATTATTTGAGTATTTGAAGTGTATTTTGGAATTTTTTTTATAATTTTGATTAGATTGATTTTATAGTTTGAAATTTGCATGTGTAGTTATAATAGACTTTAATTAGTACTTTGTAAAATTGTAATGTGATGTGATTTTTTTGCATTGTGATGTATTTGTAATTTTTTTATTTAGTATTGTGATCTGTTAATGAAATATAGTGTTTGTATAATGTTTAGTTTTGTACTTATTTCAAAATTTCATTACCCAACAAATTCTCTAATGATTTATATGTATAGAAAGCTCCTAATATTACAAACTAGTTTAGAATGATGAAAATGCCTAAAGTACTGAGTTATGATTTATATTTAGAATTTTTCTTCCCACCTGTATCATTCTATATTGAAAAATTTAAGTTTGGGGGAGGGAATAAAAAGATTAACTATTATATGTTCTCAATTTAAATATTTTCAAAAATTATTAATATGATTTTTGTAGTGAATTTAATTCAGATAACTATATTTTGTAGATATTTAAATATTATGGTAGATTTAAAGGAATATTTTTGTAAGAAAAATTAATTTTGAAGATTAAGATATTTAGTATAAGAGAATAAGACTATAATTAACTATTTAAAGTAAAGAAAACTATATTTTGAAATATTAAGAATCTTAGAAATTCATTTGAGAAGAAAAGATTGAGGCTCAATGATGTAAAAGCTATGAAATACTTATAAGGTAAAGGAATGCTTTGAGTTTCAAATTTAGGGAAAGAAAA
>JXCR01081380.1:31842-60594 GCA_002079205.1 Phalaenopsis hybrid cultivar
TTTTTTATTTACTAACTTAAAAGAACATAATTAAGTCTTAATGAAGTCCAGTTCAAATAGTTTATGGAATGTATCGGTTCATTTAAAACCTATCCATTGATTGAATGGCCGTTTGAGGCAGCTTATAAGTACGGGCGGCGTTTTCAAAAAGTCGTCTTATCGTTTGATTCACACGTTTCGCCAGCTTATATGAAATTGTGTTTGAGATTTTACACTAAGTGTAGGCCGCAGACCGAATCCACCGTCTGCCCGTGAGCCGTGTTTCGGGATAAGTAGTTTATCCTGAAATGCACAACGGCCCCAAACACACCCTAAATATAAAGAAGCAAATACATAATTTGGGTGGTATGACGTAAATGCCCAAGAAGATTTTTTTGCGTGCCACTGCCACGTGCCACTGGTTTCAGTGGAAGTTCTCGCCGAGGAAGGAGTTGGAGGAAACCACGCAAGAATGACGACGCTGAGATCTCTCAATCTTCTATTAGGGTTTAGCGCATCGCCATTTCGGCGATGGCGGCCTCGTAGCTTTATTTCGTTACCCAAGATTCTTCCTCTTTTTGAATGGAGCATCACCTCCTCTCCCCAATCTCGGCAGCCTTCCTTTTTCCTGCTACCTCGTTACACTGTTCACGTTAAGGCTTTGCAGGTGTCTTCCAGTGGCTCGGAATGGTTACCGGCTGTAGATGCAGCCGCTTCGCCGGTGGTAGCGTCTCCAACGGCGGATTCCGTAAATTTCAATCTCTTCGATTTTGCGTTTCTTTTTGGTATTTCTTATTATATGAGTTACAGATAAATGTATTTAGATTTGATCAAATGGTGATGCTTTTTTGATAACACATGAATAATGGCTTTTAGAAGCTTGAGAGCTATTCCGTTTTCCGAGAATAGGAGTGTGATTTTCTTTTTTTTCTTCTTTTTTTGCTATTTGGCTGGTTTTATAGTATCCTTACGTAGTATTTTATGGGGAAGATCTCTAGATGCGTTTTTGCTGGAAACATGTATATGTTCGTGGATTTTGTTGTTTTACTNACTCTCTCCCTCATAACCGGGCAGCAGAGACTCTTTCTTTGTGCTAATTCTTGGTCGCCCGGGAATTTTGAGAATNTCTCCCTCATAACCGGGCAGCAGAGACTCTTTCTTTGTGCTAATTCTTGGTCGCCCGGGAATTTTGAGAATTATAGAATGAGAAATACGAGCTCTAGCAACACATCCCTCATCTTTCTTATACCTTCCTACTAAAATAGGGCATTTACATATCATATATCCTAAAAGGATTCAACACTTAATCATGTAATATGTTTTGAACATCTTAATGTCCTAATGATATTAAAATTCAATGATTTTGGGTTTAAAAGTATTTTTTCTATATGATAGAAATTCTTCTTTATATCTTAAGGCACTGAGATTGTCCAAAGAACCTAGTGAACTCGACCAAGCTTCAATTGGCTCAAGTAGCTCTAGTTAGCCCACTTCAATTGGTCAAATCCACTCGAACCTCTCCAGTCATCCAACTCTAATCGACCCTACCCGACCAGCTCTTATTGACCTAGTGGCTTCAATCAACCCTGAAGAGAACCAACCGGCTCAGTCAGGCAAGCTCCTATCAGCCCTGAACAGCTCCAATTAGCCATCTCAACCCAACTTAATAGGGACTAGGGGCCATTTTATAATAAATCTCCACCTATAAATAATGGTTTGTAATAGTTGGGGGCAGTAGCTAATGTGAAAAGACTGAAATCTCTCTCTCTCTCATTATTTACACTCCATTCCTTGGGTGTAATTTCATAAACCTCTTTGGATTCTAACATCCTAATAGGTGCATTGAGTATGAATCATGTAACAAACAATAAGAAAAGTTGTACAAGGAGAAGAACTAAACCATAAAGTAGTGACTAGCAACATTAGAGAACTCACTCAAGAAAATAGTCAAACATATCCATTCGACCTCCTTCATTCAATCTCTTTTAATTGACCAGCTATAATTGGCCCAACAAGCTCCAGATGGCCCAGCATGCTCATGTCCAATTGGTGTGCTTTAGTCAATCCAACCAATTCCATACAACCTGTAAAGCTCCAATTCATCCATCTATCAACCAAGCCAAATCCAAGTAGCCCTCTTCAATCGGTCAACTTCAATAGAACCTCTCTAGTTAACCCTCTCCAGTCGACCAGTTCTGATTTGTCAGACCAGCTTTAGTCGACCCAACTAGGCAAGATCCAGTTGGCCCAGCCAGGCAAGCTCCGGACGACCCGACTCGACAAGCTCCAATCAGCCTAGACCAGCTCTAGCTGGCCATCTCCAATCGACTGCACATGACTAAAGGTATAATTTTCATTTTATAATAAATCTTCTAGTATAAATAGAGGACATTGTTTATAATTGTGGAGGGAATCTAATATAAAAATATTTTATTCTAAGGAATCTCTCTCTCTCTCTTTCTCTCTCTTCCTTATTTATGTTTTATTTTGTTGGGTGTGATTTACTAATATTTTTGGATTCAATATCCTAAAAATGTGGTGAGCATGGATCACAAACAAGAAAAAAAATAGCGCAATGAGAAAAACAAAACTATAGAAAAATGGCTAGCAATATTAAAGAAATCAATCGAATGAATAATCAAACTCGTCCATTTGGACTCTTCTATTCGACCAACTCTAGCGGCCCGATAAGCTCAAGTCAGCCTGACATGCTCCAATCAACCCAACAAGCTCCGGTCGACCTGTCAAGCACCGGTCAACTTGACATACTCCATTCAACCCGACCAACTCCGGTCAGTTCAACATTCTCCAGTCAACTTAGCCATCTCCAATAATCCCTACTAACTCTAGTCATCCTAGGCCGCTCTAGTTGGCCCAACCAACTCTAGTCGACCCTCACAACTCTTGATGGCTCAACCAACTCTAATCAACCAGTTCAGCTCTAGTCGAACAGAAAATTACTCCTCCAATAAAGTCCTCTAAAAAACATCTTCCGAAAAATAATTTATCCGAGAGAGGATAAGTCACGAAGAAATGAAGCCGAGCATAAAGAAAATCTTTACATGAAAAAGCAATCGAGACCCTTCTTATTTTTATTTTATCACATTTATTTATTTATTTACTTCTTCATTGTGAATTCACCTATAGCACTTGGGGAACTTGCCTCTCATAAGCAAGTTTCTAAAGAGCTTGAGGAAAAAATAGCACATATTTTTTGACTCTACTCAATTTAATAGTTGAATGTTAATGACGACTTTGGAGAAGCTCTTTCTAAAATATAGCACGATGAAATAAATAATGAATTCAGTCAACCTACGTTTGAAGACCACAAGATCTCGGCCTAGGTAAAGTTGAAAAATTATGATTACTACACCTCGTGGAGAGCTATAGTCCCAAACGAAGGATAATCCAAATTTTATAAATCTACTCAAATTTCCTTAAAACTGAGTCGTATTAAAAAAAAAAAAATACAATCTAGTCGCACAAATGAGGAGACTCCTTTTACTATTAACACTTGGAGAACATCCTTATAAGGCCAAGTCAACTATATTATTGATGAGTTGACAATTTATGAGACTACTCCTTGAAGGTGAATCAAAATACCTAAGATGAAATCCTGTAGGAGAGCTAAGAGCTCCCAAATAGATGAAAAGTCACACAAAGATACACAACCCATTTTTTTGCATAAAATGTTTTTTAACTTGTATGTGTAGAAAAGCATCCACTTGTCTTATAAAGACGAATAATTTTAGTTTCATATTAATCATTCTCTTATTCTTTTCGCAATTGTCTTTAAAATAGATAAGAGAATCAGTAAACAAATAAGTATAACTGAAATTCTCTTCCGTAGTTGAAGTCGTTGAGTGTCTAAAGAACCTGTTGAACCCGACCAGCTCCATTCAACACGACCAGTACTAGTCAGCCCTATCCAGTTTATCAGCTCCAATAGATTCGAACAGATCTACTTGGCCCCGATCAGTTCCAGTCGACCCAAGTAGGCAAGCAATAATCAGTCCCAACCAGCTCCAGTTGGCCTATCTAGCTCCAGTTAGCCCCAGGCAGCTTCAGTTGGCCCTCTCGAGTTGGTCACCTATAGAAGGCCATCTCACCCGACTGCATAGGACTAGAGGTATAATTGGCTTTTAATAATAAACCTCCTATAAATAGAAGAGCATTATTTATAATAGGAAGGGGGCTAATATGAAAATAATGTATTCTAAGATCTCTCTCTCTCTCTCCATCTCCTTATTTATGCTCTATTTGTTTGGGTGTCATTCACTAATTTCAACTGTATATTTTAAAAATGGAGACACACACACACACACTTCACTAATAACCGTCCTAACGTGCATGCTTATTTTTCATGCAACTTCCTGGTTCGCGTGCCCATTGGATTCTCAGCTCCGTGCCCAACACTACCGAGGGAAACGAGGAAGACGATTGAAATAAGAAAAAGGGCATTGGCATTGCACCACATTGCTCTTGATGATCTTATGCAACACTAATCTCACAGCCAGAGCGAGCAGTTGAAGGTAGATATGCTTAGTACGCCTTCAAATTCTTGCGAAGGAAACCACCAACACAGATCAAAGGCTACCGCTATTCCACAATTTTTTCTGTTTCCACAACATGTTTAAACTAATTTTAAAACTTTTGTAAAAAAAAAATTAAATTAAAAAAAACTACATATGTAAATAGTTTTTTCAATTTCAAATCATGAAGATCTATCTTATTAAAAATTTAAACTGTCTTTTATTTTAATAATTTTTTATCAGAATATCTCATACATGTTTATGTTTTTGGGAAGAATGCATGCCTGCCTCAGAATTCTGAGAAATATTTGTGTACGTAAGACGTAAGCAGCGCTGCATATGTCAAGTAGGTTACAGAGAGGGTATTGAGGGTTATATACACGTTATGTCCCCTCTAACATCCCTTTAACCTACATGTAACCTACCTATAACATAAAAATATAAGAAAACAGAAGCGCGAAACTTACTAGTTACAGGTAGATTGCAGATAGATTACAAGGAGTTTACATGGGGTATAACATGGATATAATCCCCAATATCCTTCCTGTAACCTACCAGACATACGCAACTCTACGCACGTCTTACGTACTCATATATTTCTCCAGAACTCAAATGAATTTACATACGTAACACCAAAAATTTGATATTCATATTTATAACATCTCGAAGCTATATAACCTATGCATAAAAAGAAGCTTTCGAGTATTAAAAGTTTGTTAAAGTGAATATTTCTTTTTGATGTTAAAGATTTGAGTGTGTTATGAATATAAATATTAAAGTTCAGGTGTCAGTCGTGTAAAAACATAAAATTGTGTGCTATGTATTCTTCCCTCGCGTGCTCAATACACCCTTTGGATCCGCTGCAGCATTCGTGCCAGAAGCTTCCTTGCAACAACAGAGAAACTCTGTAACAGAGATTTATATATATATTAACTATTTCGTTATTTCTGCTCAGCTGCCTACGCTCGCACGAAGCTGCAGTTTCATCTTTATGTGCTTCAGCCATGGGCAGCCTGAAGAAGCTCTCAGTAATCACCATTGTCATTCTCATGCCTATGTTCCTCCTCGTCACTGCAGAGGTCTACTTCGAGGAGAGATTTGATGGTGACATATAGATTCCTACATCTCTCTTAGGAATTTTTTTTATTTCAATTTGTGAGTAGTGGTGTAAACGAGCAGAACACGAGGGTTCATTTATATTTCGAGCTCAAAAAGTGTGTTCGTGTTCGGCTCCTTTGCTTATCNCGTTCCTCCTCGTCACTGCAGAGGTCTACTTCGAGGAGAGATTTGATGGTGACATAAAGATTCCTATATCTCTCAAGGAATTTTTTTTTTTTTCAATTTGTGAGTAGGGGTGTAAACGGCCGAACACGAGTGAGCCCAGGCTCACGTGTTCGGCTCATTTATATTTCGAGCTAAAAAATTGTGTTCGTGTTCGGCTCGTTTGCNGGATTGTGGCAAGATTTAAAAATTATTATGTATAATAAAACATCATTTAAATCAAATTTAATAATTTTTATTCTATTTCTTAATTAATACTTATAATTGATTAGTAGTTTTTTGAGCCAAAATGAGCCGAACACGAACGAACAAATCTTTGTTTGTGTTGTTAGTGTTTGGCTCGTTAACTTAGCTAACGAGCCGAACACGAGCTTCTTAGCGAGCCAAACACGAGCCTTTTTGACAGCCCTATTGGTGAGAATATTTTATAACTGTGATGCGCAAAATATATCTCAAAATAAATCTTAGCAGTAGAACTTAAAGATTCAAGTTTTCATGAAGAATAACTACTTTTGTTTAGAGTGATGTTAGTGGACTAATACAAGCATTGCAATTCAAATTCTTCAAAATCTGTTGCCAACTAAATGANCAAGTTTTTATGAAGAATAACTACTTGTGTTTAGAGTAATGTTAGTGGACTAATACAAGCATTGCAATTCAAATTCTTCAAACTCTGTTGCCAACTAATTGAAATCAAATTCTATATCATGTTTCCCAAGCAAATTTCTATTTTTTCATAATATTTATGCATTCTTTTTGCGTTGAATATATATATATATATATATGTAAAGTTTAATCCTGAATATGATAGAGATGGAGATATTATTCGTATTTTTTTATAATCAATCCACCAGCATAAAGAACAAAAAACAGACTTTTGATCATTTTTTCTTGCTATCAAGAAAGGGATATTTACATACATGCCACTCAATTCCTATGCATTTACATATCTAACACCTAAACTTTGCTTTTACATTTATACCACTCAAATCTTTCATATTGCATAAACAATAGCATCATTTTAACTTCAAAAAAATGAATTACNTTATCAAGAAAGGGGTATTTACATACATACCACCCAATTACTATGCATTTACATATCTAACACCTAAACTTTGCTTTTACCTTTATACCACTCAAATCTTTCATATTGCATAAACAATAGCATCATTTTAACTTCAAAAAAATGAATTACACANGATGAAGATATTATTCGTATTGTTTTATAAGCAATCCACCACCACAACAGAATAAAAAGCGGACTTTTGATCATTTTTCTTGTAATCAAGAAAGGGTTATTTACATAAATACCACCCAATTACTATGCATTTACATATCTAACACCTAAACTTTGCTTTAACATTTATACCACTCAAATCTTTCATATTGCATAAACAATAGCATCATTTTAACTTCAAAAAAATGAATTACACATTTTCATGCAAAAGGTTGTACGTATATAAAAATTGAAGTTTAAGGGGGTAAACATCTAAAAACATTGGATTTGACTGGTATATACTGTCGAATTTCAGAGGAATTTTAAGACTAGCCAACATATTATTAAAAGTATATGGCTGATTTTCTGTCCCAAATATTAACTATTGTTATTAAACAATATGTTGGNAAACATATTATTAAAAGTATATGGCTGATTTTGTCTCAAATATTAACTATTGTTATTAAACAATATGTTGGTTATGACACGAAATGAAGATGGATGGGAGGATCGCTGGATAAAATCAGAATGGAAAAAGAGTGATAACATGTCAGGGGAATGGAACCACACTGCTGGTAAATGGAATGGAGATCCTCAAGACAAAGGTTTGCAAGCCAAGCTATTAAACGTTGATAGAATCAGATTGATAATTTAATACTGTTGTTCTAATACTCCATCTACCACTTCAGGTATCCAAACTACTCAAGACTACAGGTACTATGCCATTTCAGCTGAGTTTCCAGAGTTCAGCAACAAGGACAAAACACTAGTTTTTCAATTCTCAGTCAAACATGAGCAGAAATTGAACTGCGGTGGTGGCTACATGAAGCTTATTAATGGTACAATTAACCAACAAATGTTTAGTAGTGACACCCCTTACAGGTTATAGCAATATTATTCCTTTTCATGTCTCTAATTAACATGGCTTGATGCTTGGTTTCAAAACTTTGATGAGGTATTAAANGGGAAAAAATATCTCACGCTTTTTTTTTTCTTCTCTTTCCCCGCCTCTCTTGCCCTAGCCGAACCATTTCCTCCACTCTTCTCTTGACCGAATCTCGAAGTTTCCTTCCGATTCTTCGGTCATCTCTTTCATCGTCGGCCTTAACCAGCTTTTGTGGTCGGTCGCTTTTCCAGTAACCTTTATCTAATGGTTTTTCTCGCCCTAAAGCATCTAGTAACCTCCCTACTCTTGGCTTTGGGGTTTTTTTATTCTTTTCGGTGATTTTCCTCACTGCCCCGATGCTCACCGTTGGTGAGCCATTCTCTCATTTTTGCCTTTAATTACCCCTTTGAGGGGAAGATTTGGGGGTTGAGGTTTTCGCTCGGGAGATTTTGAGAGGTTTTGCTTGGTTTTGTTTCTTCGTTCTTCTCTGGAGGTTGATATTGGTAGTGATTCACTAGTGCGATTTGAAAATTTCATTGTTGTTTCGAGGTTTTCTTTATACTTTCCGGAAGTAAGTTCTTATTTCTTTGGCTGCCCCAAAGAGATTCTTGATTTTAGAAAGACATTTATATGAGAATATATTCATGTGATGGATTTGTGCTATGGTATCATGAAGTAGATGGAAATTCTCGTATCTCCTTAGAATTATATTTGGTTATTTGGGAGGGTTTCTTCTGGTCTTCTTGTACAACTTGAAGTTTTCCTTTCCTCTCTTATACTCATTCATAGATCTTAAATGTGGTTTTATTCCAAGAAAGAAAGAAAGGCAGGTTTAAATGTGGTGATTACAATCAGTTATTTGAGTTAGCCCTGATTTCTTTTCTTTTAAAGACAAAAGGGACTTACGAGGAAACTTCCATTGAGAATTTTGATTTTTGGGGACCTTACGTGAATTTCACAAGCTTCCTTTCGATTCTCTTTTACCTTACCTGCAGTCTTTTTTATGTTCTGTAGAAAAGCCTTCTATCCTATACGAGTTCTTGGCTTGATTCATGTTTTTCGGAATTATTCTCATATTCAGTTTATGATTTCTTAGCAGGAGGTTTAGCTTCCTTGCGGGTTTTGGCTTCAAACTATTAAGCATTGGAAGTATTTCTTCTTTTTTCTTTCTTTCTTTCTTCTGTTCGTTCTTCTTTGCTTTCTCGGTTACAAAAGAAAATTTTATTAATCCTTGTTACATTATGAAATCCGAATCGAATTGATTTTGAGATTATGAATTATTGTTTCCTCAAGTGGCTAGAATTTGGTTTGATTTTTGTATATGTTCATATATGGAATGATCATAACCTCTATATATAAGATCTATATTAATTTCATGAGTTTAGTCACCATTCACCCCAAGCGTGCTTACCGTGGATTTAGATATTCTTTTTATATTCTTCCTCACTCAATATTATAAATTACTATAAGAGAATTTGTTTAGAGGACATATTATTGTTTCTTTTCATACATCTTTACAAGTATTCCATTAAATTTAATGAAAATTTACATATATACCACCTAATTTCTACACATATATTTGTAAACCCAACACCAAATTGTTTTATATTTATGCCATCTTGACCTTTTTCTTTTTAAGTATGCAGTCTCGACTAAGGAAAATGTGGCAAATATATAGATTGAAGTCTAAAATATGGGATGTATAGGTGCTTAAGAATTGAGTGTCATGCATGTAAAGCTTCCTAGAAAATATTATCCATAAACTTCTGTGAAATAAACCATGCGACATTTATGAGTATTAATGTTGAAGGCAATATGAGACGAACAATGGCTTAACTCCTGCCAAAATGTTTAAATTATCATCTCATAATTGACAGCTCTATTGCATGATACCAAGAACAGTTAGCTTAGTTTTAAGATTTGGGCATGTGTAATAATGATATCTAGTTTTCTTTTTTTACCTTATATTTTGATATTGCAGAAAGCACTGTGGCTAAATTTCCTTTGTTGTATTTCGGAATATTGTGGGTTACTGTCTGTGGTTGGGAACCTTTATAGTTTGATAATCTAATTCTCATTACCTGGCATAAAAAGAGAGTGGTGAATCTCCTATTGCTTCACTCGAGAATACCTATTTGGGCACTTCTTGTTGTTAGCCTAATGGTTTCCTTTTTGCTCTACCCGAAACTTGCTATGTGAAGGTTCTTTTATGTTAATTTGTTTATTTCTCCTGCTGCTTCACTTGAGAACACCTATTTGGGCACTTTTTATTGTTAGTCTGGTGGTTTCCTTCTCGCTCTACCCGAAACCTGTTATGTGAGGGTTCTTCTATGATAATTTGGTTGTTTCTCCTGTGACCAGTCTAAAAGCCACATTTCCTATTTATGAGAAAGAGTTAGATGACACATCTATTGATTTGACATTTTTTTAGGAAGATCGAAATGCCTAGTTCTTTGGGCTGAATTGACTGCAATGTAATGCTCCTTCTGATAGTTTGTTGGGAGAGTTGCATTTAGTTTTTTTTATTATTGGGGAAATTATATAGCAAATTTTCCTTACTCATCTGATTTGAATTTGGAAATTATGAAAGCTTATCTTGAGAATTTATACTTTTCACTTCCATCATTTGAATAATCAATTCTCATTCAAAAAAAAAAAGAAGAAGGAGGAGCATATGGAATATTAAAGTGGCCTATAAGTTCGAGGTGCGGGGTAACGCACAATGATGCAAATAACCACTAATCAACTCTTCTTATAGCTGAAAATATAAAAAATCAATATTCAATTAGTGAGATGCCCTTTTACTTCCTTAAGTCATCGACAGCTCTAACCCTTCCCCAAAGGGCTTGAGAATTGATAGTTAGAAAAGAACAGATACAACACTTGTGAAGAGAACAAGCACTACATATCTTTAACTGATAAGTCTAGATACTACACAACAAATACCACAATACACAATAGACATTACACAATAGATACTACATAACACACAACACATCATCTATTAAACAATAGACACTACCCGACAGATATTATAAAAATATATATTACATTTCTTTTGAAACTTTGGATAATACATAATTAATACCGCCTATTAGACATCGATGTACTATACAATGTTGATTGATAAGTTCAGATACTATATATCACTTATCCTAACATCACATATAAATGCACCATACCCCGATAAGTTCAGATACTATCTCACATGGGTACATTATATCTTTAACAAGATAAGTCCAGATACTATCTAGATTCACACATCCATTAAATGATAGGGCTTAGGGCTGCCCGACTATAAGGGTGATTCGTTGGTGACCTTTAGTTGATATTGATAGGTTGATTTCGATATATCAATGGCTTGGGGGATCGAGAAAAAAAGGGAAGTCTAGTTTGAGCCTAACCCCAAATTAAAATCATATATTCCACTTTAAATTTTCATATGCTTATCATTTAACATTTCTTTTATAATCTGTAAATGTTTATCTAATCCCTTTATATTATGCAATTGTAATCTGTTTTGTAGTTTTTCCAGAATTAACCAGGTGCACTTTTAGTTGTTTTAGTTTTTTTACTTTCCCTATTACATAGTTCTTTCTACATATTATTTGTACCTTTTTTCTTTATCATACTTTGTTGCATAGCTTCTTTCTCTTTTTTTATTGTACTGTAATATATACATTTACTTGTATTCTTGCTTTTAGTTACTACCTTTTAATATGTTCATACAATCCCCTAGGATAGGCCGCTCGAGGCATGGCTTTTCTTTTCTTTACTCTCTTCGCGTAACAAGACAATGACGTGGTCGGTTGATGACTCATCTCCAGACAGCAGTCAGGACTACAACAAAAGGTGGAGACAGAAGCCTCAACTGAACCTCGATAGATTTAAATAACATACCTATAGAACGTCGAGGTTGTTCGTCCGGTACGACATAAATCTTCACACTATCTTTTAGGACTTCGTATAATTATATATATCATATGATATAAGTCCTAAAATTTTTAGGATTCTGAGATTATCGTTCGGTACGACATAAATCTTCACATTTTCTCGAGTCATTTACATATGAAATGTAGATATAAACCCCGAATATCTAAAAAACTTGCAGGACTTAAACCTCACATAATTTCTCTTTCAAAAATGTAAAGTCAAACCAAAGATTAGTTTGAGATGTCACTGAATATTCTTCAGTATCTTCGATATCTACTACTTTTCACTCCTTCGGATTCTAGAAATAATTGTTCCTATTTGAACATATCCCACTTGATTTTTCCTATAAACAAGCGTGAAAACCTAAACGTTGAATTGTTGAAGAGGAAACCTCTGATCATTATCGAGAGTTTTCTCAAACGACCCCCGTCATTTGGGATGTAATTAACTATAGGGGCTTGCCTCTATAGGGACCCTGATTAATCTAAACCCTGTCTAATTTGTATATTAGTAGGGGAATTTGACGACTATAAAATTCGTAGACCAAAATAGAATCATAAACTTTTAAGTTTAGATAGTTAAGTCTACCAATAAGTGATACGTCCTTCCTTAAAGATGATATATCATTTATGGTATTATGCTCAGCTATTTAAACTAGTGGATATTTGAAGTCTATCTGGTCTCATCATTTTCCAAAAATAAAATTATATATACCATTTTCACAAAATTAAAATTACATTATATATTATAATAAATTTAAATTTTAAAATCTTATTTTCAAAAAAATATAGCCGACAAACTCATTTTGAATTTTTAGTTGAAATAGATCCAAAATCTCCTCTTGAGCGAGCTCCCTTTGATTTTCAATTAGATCGATCCAAAGATCTTCACTTGAGCCAGCTCCTTTCAAATTTGGGCTGGGTGAAGCTTGGTTAAATTTCAAAATGAAATGACTCAAAATTAAAAATAAAGAGCCACAGGCTAATTTAAAGCTGAATTCAAACTCATTCAAATAAATGATCATTTACACTCCTAGCCAAGGTGTCTAAGGTATGATTTAAGGCATAATAAGATTTTATTTTGCTTTACGTTTGGGTTAGTCTTGGGAATTCTAATGGATGATTTTAATTTAAAATAACTAATTTTTAATTAGTGATATAAGTTAAAGACGAATTTGGTTACATCAAGACCAAATGGATCCTACAAGTTTACTATAACATTTGGGTAAATTAGGGGATCCTGCGTGGCACAACATAGAAAAAGGGTTTCTAATTATAATTTACAAGGACTTCTAAGAGATTTATCTTGCAGATTGCTAGCTTATAATGAGGTTTAAGTTACTTATAGATATAGAGGAGAAGTTTAGAATTAATGGCTCTTATTTCCAACCAAAGCCAGCGTCATTAGGAACCATCTAAGAGTTTCTATATGGAGGATACTTAGAAAAATATCCCATAAAGATGAAAACCAATCATAAGATGATATTTGGTCAAACGTATTCAAATNGTCCAAATGGATCCTACAAGTTAACTATAACATTTGGGTAAATTAGGGGATCCTACGTGGCACAACATAGAAAAAGGGTTTCTAATTATAATTTATAAGGACTCCTAAGAGATTTATCATGCAGATTGCTAGCTTTTAATGAAGTTTAAGTTACTCATACTCATAGATATAGAGGAGAAGTTTAGAATTAATGGCTCTTATTTCCAACCAAAGCTAACGTCATTAGGAACCATCTAAGAGTTTCTATACGAAGGATACTTACAAAAATATCCCATAAAGATGAAAACCAATCATAAGATGATATTTGGTCAAACGTATTCAAATATGAGGTAAAACAAATTTCCCTCAAATAATCCTTTAAATTGATAATGGTAGGAAAGTAGTCATCTAAGATAACCAAATAAATCCTTAATGAAATCCAATTAGAACCATTGACCAAATTAAGCTCAACTTGATATATTCGTACCAAAAAACTCCATTTATTTCATAAAATTATGCAATTTTGTTATCTTATTTTTTCTCAATAAATTTTAATAGGTCAAGTATGGATGACTTGATCCCAATTTGCCATTGCATAAACCACCTGGTTCATATAGCTATTTTTTTTTATCTTATCCAACCTCCAAGGCCAAATTTGCCAATTTGACCCTCTTGACCATTTTAAGCCTAATAAAAATTAAAAATTTATCTCATGTAACTAACCATACTTTGTTTATACTTCATTATTTCTTGGCTTTGTTGGTTAATACCCATTAATTCAATTTAACCTAATTCATTAAACATTTTCAATCAACTTGTCTTTAATTAGTCATATTAATGACACCAAATACTTTAATACAATTAAACTCAAAATAATCACAATTAACCATTAAATTATGCTAATTAGCATAATAAGGCCTGTTCTTCATAGTGAACCATTACATTTATAATCTTCAACCTTTGTAAACCGTTTTAAATATTATCATAATTAGTCAACTTGTTTAAAATAAATTCTCTTTGAAATATCCCTAAGTGATTCATGCATTATTTGACTTCAAGTATTATGTCAACTCTTTGTTGAAGAGAAGTCAACATGTAGTCTTTTTGGTATAACATTACCCTAATGGAATTTGGAGCTTCAATTGACCTAACGAATGGATAGGTTGGACGAGTAAACTTTTTGAAGGCAAGTTGGCTCAATTGAACCCTTTATTATGTGGTTTGTATTGAACTAAACCTTTTTAATGTTTTAATTTACGAAGAATAATGGACCCTAGAAATTTCAAAAGATATTAAAAAATGAATAACATGTTAAACCATTTATTATATGAGTTGAGGCAAATTAACGAAACTTCACCTATATTAATTAATATGAGTTCAATTGTGCAAAATTAGCCTTAATACATATTGTATAATGTACTTGAGGTTATCAAATTTGGTCAATTGGTCGAATTTCCTAAATAGACAACTTAGAGTCAACATGAGCCAAAATTCTCTTAAAAGGGGAAAGCATTTGTACTTACCCATCCCATTAGCTAATCAACACCTTTAAATTGCTATAAAAGTAAGCTTAAATTTTAAAGTTTATTGTAATCATGAGTGATGGAGGGTTAAACCAAGATAAGAGTAATTATACTTAGACAATGGAATTACTCCACACTCTTACCTAAGTATTGTACATAGTGTTAGTACTCAAATGCTGAGGAAAAAAGTAGAAGTTATATTATGAGTTTTAGTATTTCTTTTTTTATTTTTAATTATATCTAAATGCAACATAAATAGTGATTAAATTAAAAATAAAAATGAAGAATTTATTAAATGGAGAATATAGGAGTATTTAACCATATGAGAAAGCTATGAGTTTCTTGTATGGCTTGGTCATGGCCTACATCCATGCATTTGTCCACTATATCTAGGATTTATTGCATAGATTCATCTAAAATAAATTATTCTTCCTTTATTTATTAAGGAAGCCTTTACCCAAAATTTCACCATGAGATATTCCTTTTTCCACCCTGAAATCATTTCAATATCATTCATCTTGACAATGGAACAATTTATTGTGCCACCATCAAATAATTTAATGTGTGTGTGTGTGTGTGTATGTGTGTGTGTGCAATAAAGAAAATAAGTTTTTTATATGTTTATGAGATCATGCATGAAAAAACATGTTCAAAACATAAGTAAAAAATTGAGAAATAACATTATGATAAAAAAAATCAAGCTCATTTTATCTTAGATCTTAAATTTAATTGAAATTTTCTTTTCAAGGGAAATGAGTTTGTTGGGTGGCTTATGTTGAAGAAAGAGCTGAGGCACGTACATGCATGCAAGTATTTAAAAATAACTTAAGTCCTGAATATATTATTTATACTAGGTGGTCATAGTTTCAAAAATTAATAAAATATTTCAAAATAAGTTTCCCCACATTTATTTTAATTAGTTATTGTATGATTTATGGTAGATAGAAATGTTCATTAAAACCTTCTAAGTTTTAATTTTAATAGAGGCCCACAAAATGGTCTGCTGACACTAATAAATATTTGTGAAGTCCTATTATTATAAATTCATAGGTCAAATGTATCTAGATAAATTCTTATAGCGCATTAAAAAACTTTACCTACATCTGCATTGACTTTATGGATACTCATTAACCTTTCTCTAGTTCCATTTCAATTATTTTCATTTTATTATTTTCTTCCATGAGATTAATATCATTTTTTTAAAAATACTTATTTAAGTAAATATTTATAAAGTTTTAAGTAAACTTATTAATATTTTATCTCAATAAATTCATAATTTAATAGCATGATTAGGGTGATACCAATGATACTTTAATACTCATATCTTAGCTGTCCATATTTCTTTTGATAATTATTGTTGCGTGACTTTTATACATAAAATATACAACACTTTTTCTTTTAATATTAAATCTCAAATGTTTTTTGTGATTTATTATTATGGTGTACCTGTTACTTTCAATCAATTATTCTAACAAAATACCCCTCTTTATTTTATTAATGTAATTTTTAGTGATAAAAATTTATAACATGTCATGAGAGGTCAATAATTAGTTGCTCTTTGTAATCCTTGTGATATCACCCTAACCATCAATATGGCTTGATTGAGCAAAAGAGAATTGTAGAGAGAGAGAATAATAATAAATGCTATGGTTGAGGGTTTGATTATGAATTTTTAAACAATCTATCTTTTCCAATTATCATAAATCCTTAACACAAGATTATTTTGTCCTTAAAATCTTTTCTAATACTTTAAGGTCCCTACCAAGGCCTTTAAGAACCTTAAATTACTAACGCTCAATCCAAACTTGGGTTTTGGTCCACCAAGCTAACTAGGCTTCTTACTAACAAAATACCCCTCTTTATTTTAAAAAAAAATTCATATCTTGTGTTCTCTATTTTACCTATTTGTGTGTGAGATATTTGGATAGAACTAAGGCATACAAGGATTCTTTGGCAGAGAATTTTTCATCATACAACAATCCTAATTTTCATTTTAATTAAGTTATACAAGTATATGCTCATTAAATATTTTCATATTCAATATATATATACAATTCTTATGTAACTACATATGGTGCTTTAAATTTACGTATGAAAAATGTGTATTTCAATTTCAAAAAGCGGTAACGGTACTAATTTTAATATGATATTGTGATAAATAAATATATTAGAGTTATGTCCTACATATGTAAATGCTCCTTCATCTTAATATCAACACTTCCTTATAGTTTAATTGGGATCGAGCAACATTATGTAGAATAATGAACCTTTTTCTATTTGCCCAAGTCTTTTCATATTAATTATAAAATATTATCATGTTCCAATTATCTCTTTCAAAAACTACACAACATAATTTGCACATTCAATCCTGATTCAGATTTAATATTTTATATAAATGTAGACGTATTAAATCTTTGTTTATTTACTGATACGATAAAAATTGTAGAAGGCGCGGTTCAAAATCGATTTAATATTTTCTTTTAACTAATAAATTACAGGTCCTTTTGCTTTCATTAACTATTACTTGTCTTTTGTCAGCTCATCCTGGCAAATCAAATGCTGAGGTAGACAAGGGTTAAGTTTGCTTCCAGGCATGCCAACGCTTATTTCAACAAAAATATTAAATATTAGATGAAAGTTTCTTTGTTTAACTTTAGAACAAGCAATGATGTATGGACGTATGATTCTGGTATTGCCAATTGGAGCCCAAACTTTCAATCTTTCATGTATTATGTTTTCTTATATATTTTTTTTTTTTGAAATAATCAATATGTTTATTCTAATCAATCAAATATGAAAAGAAAAATATCTCGGCATATAAGCATTTATGTATATCAAGGAAATTATTAAAATGACAGGGTCAAAAAGTGGATGGAATTCATCTCAGACTTATTGAATTGCTATTTCTTATAGTAAATTTAATTATTTGATTGCATCAAAAGATTAGAAGTTTTCCATGTTATGTCAATCATACTTGTTGCTGAGAGCTTAGACCTTCAACAAAAAATTGTGTTAAAGATCTTCCTCAGATGGTTTAATTATATTTGCTAATTTATAAGATGAAAAAGAAGCATATTTATAAGATTCAATGTTTCAATCCCTTTTTGTCTGCATGCCCAAGAAGCAAAAATGCAGGCCAAGCTCATAAGCCTGGAGTTATTTCTCTTATGAGAAGGTATTTCCTTAATAGCACAGATTGCTCTTATTATTTTTATTTTCCATCAGCATTTGTTCATCACAATCCTACTCCAAGGCGGTGTTTGGCTGCACCTTTGATTTTATGATAAATAAGATGTATTAAATATAGGAAAAATTTGGTTTATCGAACAATCATCGATCGAGATGGAGATCGCTCTCGATGGTATGGTAAATCCTTAAATCCGCCCTTAATTGGATTCAGCAAAACCAGATTTAGCGACGAAACACGATAAACCAAGGCGGAACACACGAAATTTTGATTTAATCAGAGCGTTGGATTTTATTTTTATTTTTATTTTTTATGTTTGGTTGGATTTATCTTAAATTTATGCCAAAATCTTATTTAAATAATGCTACCAAAACAGTACCTAAAAATTTCTAATTACTTAAATAAACTATTTTATGCTAAAAAATCTGCAATAAAGGATAGTGAAATTGTTAGGATTTTAAATTTATAAAATCTAATTTCATGACCCAAAATTCATTAAATTCATTATGACCAAGATCTTTAAATTCATGATTTTTACATACCCATAACGAGATAAACATACATGTATTCATGATCGTAGAATTCAATTTGAAGAGATAAAATTTCTCTCTCTAATTCTTATTTCTTTCTGTACATTCCGATGGAGAGAAAAAATACATTTCATCTTCAGAGAGAGGACCCTTCTCTTAATTATAAGAGAAAAGATAAGTCTCTTGGGAAAAGACACAAATTTTCTCTTAATTATCCATTATTAACCACAATCCATCATGATGATTGTTGACCAATAGGATTTAAGATAATTTAATTCATTAATTAAAGTGAAAGGATGTGATATTTTTTGTGAAGAGACATGATGCTTCATTAGGATAATTGAATTAATTAATTAATAAAACTGAATGGTTGCGTTGTCTATTTGGAAGAGACACGACACTCTTCTTTTTATTTATTTAATTAATTATTATTAAAATAAATGATAATGAGCCATGTAATTAAAATAATGAAAAACTAACATTCTCTCACTTGGCCCACGTAATACTTAATAGTGCATAACATACTCAATAAATATAAGTTAAAATCCTTCTTTATATTGGTCAAATCATAAATCATCAATAAGTATGAATTAATATGAATCATGGTAGTTGTGTATTAATTTATTGACACAGTTCCTTACATGTATCACAATATCAATTGCATACTTAACATAATGAGAAATAACATCATGATCTCATAATGTCTATTAAAATACAAACCTTATTAAACATCGCATAACATAAAGTGTACACTAGCGATAAAACAAGATACATAAATATCAGAAACAATAAACTGAGTTCAAAAGTATCAAACATAAAGATTACTAAACATAAAACTAATAAAGGGTTTCGGTAATGCCCATTCTCACAACATGTTCGTTAAATATATGTGGTAGCAACCCTTTTGTCAATAGATCCGCAATCATAAGGTTGGTGCTAATATGCTCAATTGATACCCTATGTTCCTGAACTTCTTATTTAACAACAATATACTTTAATTCCATGTGTTTAGCACCTTTGGAATACCTGTCATTTTTAGAAAAGAAGACTGTTGCGGAGTTATCACAGTAAATTTTCAGCGACTTGGTTATACTGTCGACAATTCCAAGTTCTCAAATAAAATTTTGCAGTCATAATTCCTGAATTGTTGCTTCGAAGCATGCCACAAATTCAGCTTCCATAGTGGATGCAGCAAAGATGGACTGCTTCGCACTTTTCTATGAGATTGCTCCTTCAAACAAAAGGAACAGATAACCAAATGTTGATTTTCTGGTGTCAACACAACCAAAAAAATTTGAATCTGAACATCCTATCACTTCAAGATCATTAGATCTTCTATAAGTGAGCATGTAGTCCTTTGTTCCTTACAGGTACCTCAAAACTTTCTTTGCAGCCTTTTAATGATTTATTCTTGGATTACTTTGATACATGTCAGCATCCCGACAGCAAAGCTAATGTTTGGTTTGGTACAAGTCTGAACATATATTAACCTTCTAACAATAGATGCATAAAGAATTTCTTTCATTTTTTTACGTTCCAAATCATTCTTTGGACACTACATAAGACTGATTTTATCTCTTTTCTGAATTAGAGCAACACTTGCAGAGCACTCTTCCATATTGAATCTCTTAATAACTCTATTGATATATGCTTTCTGAGACAATCCTAACAATCCTTGCGATCTTTCACAAAATATTTCAATTTCAATCACATAGGATGTCTCGCTTCTTGGTTTCATACAATAAGCCAAGATCATTAGTAGCCAGCAAGATATCATCAACATACAGAATGAGAAATATGATCTTGCTCCCATTAAACTTCAGAAATATACACCGATCAACTGTGTTTTCTTTAAATTCAAAGGAAGGGATGGTATCATTGAACTTAAGATACCATTGTCGGGAAGCTTGCTTAAGTTCGTATATTGATTTCTTAAGTTTGCACACCATGTGTTCTTTTCCTCAACCGAAAATCCTACAGGTTGACTCATGTAGACATATTCATCTAAATTCCCATTGAGAAAGGCAGTTTCTACATCCATTTGGTGTAACTCTAAATCATAATGAGCTACTAGTGTTATGATAATTCTAAATGAATCTTTCTTAGAAACTAGAGAAAATGTTTCTTTATAGTCAATGTCATCTTTCTGTGTGAAACCTTTGGCAACAAGTTTGACCTTATATAATTCAATATTATCATTTTAGTCACGCTTAGTCTTAAAGACCCATTTATACCTCACTCTTTTACAGCCTTCAGGCAATTCAATGACATCCCAAACTTTGTTTTGATCCATCGATTTCAACTCATCTTTCATTACATCAAACCATTTAAAAGAATTTGCACTTTCTATGGCTTGTGAAAATGAAACTGGATCTTCATTGACTCCAAAGTCAAATTCAGACTCATGTAGATAAACCACATAATCATCAGAAGTAGCAGACCTCCTTTGTCGTTGAGACCTTCTAGGAACCACTTCATTTGGTTCACCTAATGTAAGTTCATTAATGACAGTTTCATTATGGAGTGTTTGATCATTTATCTGTTGTTCCTGTAAGTTTTCAGACCGTTCAACAACTATAGGAGTAACAACTCGAGAAGAAATTTCAGGTAAAGAAACTTGAACCTTAATTTCTTGGATTTTCACTTTACGTGATTTTAAACTTCCACTAACTTCACCATTTTCAATTAATCTAGCATTTCCAGTTTTAATAATTCTCGTACTGCGGTTAGGACAATAAAATCTATACTCTTTCAATTTTTCTAGATAACCAATGAAGAAACCACCTGTTGTTTATAAGTCCAGTTTCTTTTCATGTGGATTGTAAATCCTTATTTCCGCTGGGCAACCCCAAACATGCAGGTGTCTTAAACTAGGTTTCCTTCCCGTCCATAGTTCAAAGCGAGTCTTTGGAACTGCCTAACTAGGAATCCTGTTTAACAAATATGCAACGGTCTTTAAAGCATGCATCCACAATGATAAGGGTAAAAAAGAATTACTCATCATACTCCTAACCATTTCCTTCATAGTACGATTTCTTCTTTCTACAACACCATTTTGTTGTGGTGTTCCTGACACAGCGTATTGAGCGCATATGCCATTAGTTTGAAGGAATTTAGCAAATAGACCTAGGCATTATCCAGATTTATTGTACCTTCCATAATATTCACAACCTCTATCAGATCTGATGATTTTCACTTTTCTGTCTAATTGTCTCTCAACCTCAGTTATAAACACCTTTAAAGCATCTAGTGATTGAGATTTTGCATGCAATAAGTAGACATACCCATAACGTGCAAAATCATCTATAAAGGTGATAAAATATTTTTCTCCACCAAAAAATGGAATATCAAAAGGTCCACAAACATCAGTGTGTATAATTTCAAGGAGTTGTGTGCTTATTATGGCAGCTTTCTTAAGTGTGTGTTTGCGAGTTTTCCCTTAATACAATTCACACAGATGTCAAGATCAGTGAAATCCAAATCATTAAGGATTCCATTCTTTATCAATCTTTCAATTCTTTCTTTGGATATATGACCCAAATATTTATGCCAAAAAAAAGCTGAACTTTCATTCATTAAACTACGTTTAGTACCAACATTATGATGCAAGGTCATAAAAGTCTCAGCAAAAGGATGTCAAGTTTAAGCTTATGTAGACCATCACAAAGAATACTAGAACCAATAAGATGATTGTGCTTAAATAAACTGAAACATCCATTCCAAAATTTAAAAGAGTATTCAACATAATCAAGTTTTGAAAATGAAATCAAATTACAAAAAACAGAAGGGACATAAAGTGTTTGAAAAAGATCTAAATGATGTCCAGTATCTAAAATCAATTGATAGGTTCTAATGGCTTTAACTGGAGCTTTGACTCGGTTTCCCATGAAAATAAACTTTTCATTTGATTTATGGCTTGGGTTGTAAGGAATCTCTGCATCGTATTAGAAACATGAGTGGTACAACTAGAATCAATCCACCAAATATTTTATGGAACTTCTGCCAAATTTGATTTGAAACATACCAAAACACAAGTTTTACATTTTTTTTCAAACCAGTCTTTGTGCTTTTGACACTCATTTTGATAGTGTCAAGCTTTCTACAAAAATGACACTTAATTTCTTTATGTTCCTCTTTGTGAATTTGGGCAGATGACACATTAATCTTTAGTGGTCTTTGCTTGCCATTTCTATATTTCTTTCTAGGTTTCTTTACAGCTCTTCTTTGATGACCCATGAGATTAATGATGTGATTTCCTCATTTCTTAAGCCTTCCTTCCTCTTGAATGAGCATACATCTCAATTCATTCACATTCCACTTATCTTTCATAATGTTATAATTCATGTGAAATGGACCATACTCAAAAGGCAAGGAGTTAATAATAAACTGCACAAGAAAATTTTAATTCACTTATATTCCCAGAGTCTTAAGTCTTGTTGCTATGTTTGTCATTTCAACGACATGCTCATGCATAATGCGAGAACCATCAAATTTTATGTTGGTTATCGTACTTAATAATGTTCCAGTAAGAGACTTATCAACAGAGTTAGACTGAGAACAATCCTCAGCAAATTTCATAAATTCCTTAGCATTTTCAGTGTTAGAAAATGTGCACTTTATGTTGTTGTCTACAGTCATTCGCATAAACATTAAGCTTAATATGTTCGATTTCTCCCAAGCTTTATAGAAAGATTTCTGCTCAGCACTACTAGAATCAGTAGAAGCAGGGGGTTTTTCAATTGTGAGTGCAAATCAAGATTCAGAACACCAAGGTGAAACTGAACTTGCTCACGTCATTCAGAGAAATTAAGCCCATAGAATTTTTTAACAGATGTAGCTTGCGAATGAAGAGAAATAGAAGTAGATACTGCAAATAAATAAAACATGCTCATACATCAATGCTTCGAGTATTAAACTTAAATAGATATTCATGTTCAATTAGATTAAATTAAAACTTTAGTAGTGTATTGAAAATCTGCTTTCGGTGATATAACAATGCACAATAATAAACATAATTGATGATTGAATTCTTAGTTTAACATAATTGGCAATTTTTTATAATTAAATTAGATATGCATATTATCTTTGGATATATAAACATATATAACCAGTATATAAATATTTCACAATCATATTCAAAGATTATAAAACATATAATCAACCTTTGGGTGATCCACAAATATTTTATAATCAATGAATTTTAATATACTCATAATTAAATACAAAATTGTTT
Organism: Phalaenopsis hybrid cultivar; assembly: GCA_002079205.1. Taxonomy (NCBI): domain Eukaryota; kingdom Viridiplantae; phylum Streptophyta; class Magnoliopsida; order Asparagales; family Orchidaceae; genus Phalaenopsis; species Phalaenopsis hybrid cultivar. Next base: position 55,628 of record JXCR01081380.1, read on the forward strand.
CATAATAAGCATCACATACTTATGAGTAATTGAATTCATTTAATTTGAAGTCTATTAAACATACTAATTTGGCCACTTTGGTGACTAACAAATTAAACATAATATAGATATTGAATAAACAATAATATCTCAATTCACCGATTAACTTTAGTGATCTAATTCCAAGATCTTATTTACAGCGAAAATTTTATGCAATTAACATAAATAAAATAAAATGAAAAATCACAAATTCAACAGTCGAAGCTCTGATATCACATGTTAGGATTTCAAATTTATAAAATCCAATTTTATGACACAAAATTCATTAAATTCATAATGACCAAGATCTTTGAATTCATGATTTTCACATACCCAGAACGAGATATACATACATGTATTCATGATCGTAGAATTCAATTTGAAGATATAAAATTTCTCTCTCTAATCATTATTTCTTTATGTAAGAGAGATGACCCTTCTCTTTTTTATAAGAGAAAAGATAAGTCTCTTGGGAGGAGACACAACTTTTCTCTTAATTATCCATTATTAACCATCATCCATCATGATGATTATTGACCAATGGGCTTTAAGATAATTTAATTAATTAATTAAAGTGAAAGGATATGATGTTTTTTTGTGAAAAAACTTGACCCTTCATTAGGATAATTGAATTAATTAATTAGTTAAACCGAATGAATGCGTTGTCCATTTGGAAGAGACATGACCCTATTATTTTTTATTAATTAATTAATTATTATTAAAATAAATGACAATGAGCCACATAATTAAAATAATGAAAAACTAACAGAAATAACTTGGCTTTATACAAACAAAAAATTGCAATAAAAATCAAAACTTTAAATGAAAAAATTAGAAAGAGAAAATTGTATTTGACTCTATTAAAGTAACTTAATATTTTTCTCCCTAACTAGGGAATGTGTTAATATAATAAACTAATGTGCAGATATGAATTAAAGAGAATGAACTCTATGGAGGGAAATTCAAGAAATTATTTTATGAAATGTTTATTGTTCTTCTAAAAGAAAAAAAACGCAGCAGATAAAAAAAAAAGAATCCATTATAGTTTTTTATGTTTATGTCATGAATCAATAACAATGGTATGGAATGAATTGATATGTTTGTAAAGATAGAAGGCGACATATTAAGGAATATGGGAGTTATGTCAATGACATGCATCAATTTTACAAGTGATGGTATGTGTCAACATTCATTGTAAAGACAAGCAATGAAGTAGGTGAAGGATGGCATTTTATCACCAACATGCATCAACTTTATATTTGATAATATGCAATGACATTATTGGTAATGATCGACAAGGTAATTGATTGTCACTATCATTTATGCTAATAAAGTACATAGGTTTTATGGGTCATAGTGTACTTAAATGTTCTTGGTAATGAAATGCGCCAAAGTCAATTAGAGATGGTAGCTAATAGTGATTGATAGAATGCAACCGTGAAAGTTGAGAGATTTTTATCATATGATGAAGGTTAAATAATTACGGTTAAGTGACTAGGCATGCAATGCTGATTGAATGAGAATGCTTGGGTGGTTGTGATTAGGAGATTATTGTTAGGCAAAAATAAGTGGATTACTGTGGTCAGACAATGGATTATTTGAGTCGCAATGGTAAAAAAATCGTAGTCGTGCATCTACGTTATTATAATCGGACAAGAGTTATCATGAGAGTGTGAGGCAATTGTGGTCAGCATATTCATATGACGATAGATCCTGGTTGCTCGTAATGATCATCATCGTTAAATATNTTTAAAATGAAAAATTTAGAAAGAGAAAATAGTAGTTGAATCTATTAAAATAACTTAATAATTTTCTCCCTAATTAGGGAATGTGTTAATATAATAAACTAATGTGCAAATATGAATTAAAGAGAATGAACTCTATGGAGGGAAATTCAAGAAATTATTTTATGAGTTGTTTATTGTTCTTCTAAAAGAAAAAAACGCAGCAGAAAAAAAAAAATCCATTATAATCTTTTATGTTTATGTCATGAATCAATAACAATGGTATGGAATGAATTGATATATTTGTAAAGATAGAAGGCGACATAATTAAGGAATATGGGCGTTATGTCAATGACATGCATCAATTTTACAAGTGATGGTATGTGTCAACATTCATTGTAACGACAAGCAATGAAGTAGGTGAAGGATGGCATTTTATCACCAACATGCATCAACTTTATATTTGATAATATGCAATGACATTATTGGTAATGATCGACAAGGTAATTGATTGTCACTAGCATTTATGCTAATAAAGTACATAGGTTTTATGGGTCATAGTGTACTAAAATGTTCTTGGTAGTGAAATGCGCCAAAGTCAATTAGAGATGGTAGCTAGTAGTGATTGATAGAATGCAATCGTGAAAGTTTGAGAGATTTTTATCATATGATGAAGGTTAAATAATTACGGTCAAGTGACTAGGCATGCAATGTTGATTGAATGAGAATGCTTGGGTGGTTGTGATTAGCAGATTATTGTTAGGCAATAATAAATGGATTACTGTGGTCAGACAATGGATTATTTGAGTCGCAGTGGTCAAAAAATCGTAGTCGTGCATCTAAGTTATTATAGTCGGACAAGAGTTATCGTGAGAGTGTAAGGCAATTGTGGTCAGCATATTCATATGACGATAGATCCTGGTTGCTCGTAATGATCATCATCGTTAAATATTAGGTGATGATTTAGAGTTCTTAATATATTTTTACTCTTTATAACTCGGTTTCAAAGTACAAGACTTCATTATATAAATAATATGAATCTACTTATAATTTATGAAAGTAACTTTTTGATAATTTTCATCATGCTAAAACATTTGATCAAATAGCTCATGTTGATTTTATTATAATAGGATGTTCTTTTAGCATTTAAATTCATTAGTGACTTCAAATTTGATAGTCTTAATTTTGTTAAATTTTTCTCTTCGAGATGCATGTTTAAACCATAAATGTTTTCAAATTCAAATTAATTTGATCTTCTAATTAATATCATAAGGTCATCATCTGGTTTTCTTGATTTTTGCTTTATCAATGTTGGGCAAATAATTTTTAGGGTCAACAATTTCATCACATAGGGATGTTCAATTTTGCCAAAATATTGCTTAAATTCTAGTTCTGATGATCTTGAAGCCAATAAAAAAAACTCATTTGCATTAAATTCATGTTAGATGATTTTTTTTTATGAAATTTCAAAAATCAAAGAGAAATGCTCATCAACATAAGTCTCAGTTTTATGACTCTTAATTTTTTTCCATCCTTTTCCTACTTTGCTGTTCTCATGTACCTATCCATATATTTTAGGTAAATATCATAATCATTTATACATCTCATTTATGAATTTATGGCTATAAGAAAAGTCTTAGTAGAAAAAATACTCATTTATAGTGTCAAATGAAAAAAAAAGATGTTAACAATAAAAATTAATGTAAAGCACAGATAAAATAATATTAATAAGCAAACTTAATTAGATAATTTCATGCTATGAAGCTAGTTGCATAGAGATCCGTTCGTGGGATGATAAGTACTGTACATATATATGGTCGGATCATGCAAGTGAGAAGCTTTCAGCACTGGATGATCAATGTGTGGACATGAATTCGAGGACTACTCTCTGGTGCTGACCCTTCAACAACCATTTTTTTTTCTCATATTCCATATATAGTTCTGACCTCAGCTAAATTGGTAATTGATCTATAAATGATTAGACTGCATATATATATATATATATATATATATATATATATATATATATATATATATATATATATATATATANCAATATTCTTAATAAATTATTAAATTTGATGTTACAATGTTAAAAATTATATAAGTTGCACTTTATATCTTATCCTACTAACATATATAAAATAATATTTTATTTTTAAGACATCTATTTCTTAAAATATTATTATTATTAACTTATAAAATATCTAACATCCACAAATAAAATGTTGGGTTAACTTTACTTTATTTGTAAATTTAGGAAAACTAAAATTAAATAAATACTAGCCTTAAATCATTTAAATCTCACCTTTAAATCTTCTAGTACATGCTTGAATAGATGATAACTTTCTTCTTCATCCCAAAAATGCTAAAGATAAATCTAACTTTAAATATTACTCACATCTTAAATACTTATTGGTAATCTTTTGCGGTCATCCACACCGAAACAAACACAATTTGTAGTTTGATTCGGCACATTTAACCTCCTAATTCGACATTCCTTTACGCAAGAACTCTCTCACTCATCTCCCCTACACATGAGTTCGCATCGTCCACAATAAAACACGAAGCAGTCTCCATTCACACGCAATGCTGCTCTAGATTTCATATGCTCGTGTTGCTGAATCTCGATGACCCTCTCTCCCTAGCATATGTCATCCTTGTCTGCGATTGGAGCAAGATTCATGCATATGCGATGCTTATGGTTTCAACTTTATTAGAAATAGTGTGTATAGGTGTTCGTGTGACTCTCTCTCTCTCTCCCCCCCCCTCCCCTTCATGTCCTCGCATCATCCTCCTTGATTTGATCTCCCATTTTGACTCCTGCTCTCCGGCTTTGACTGTTGCTCTGCCCCCCTTTCCATTTATGTAACCGTTCTTAAATTTAAGAGGTGTTATATATAACAAGATTATTTTCTCGAACTTATAGTCAACTTGAGGGGAAATTTCTATTTAAAGTCACCGAATTTGATGAGTTGTTCTTGATCTTGAGCTACTATGCTTAAACTTGTTTGGCTTGGCAAGCTCAACTTGAGTTAAGCGAGTTTACCATGAGTCCAATGAGTTCACTATTAACTTCACGAGTTCACTATGATTTTGGCTAGTACGTTAGGTCAAGTTCATAGCTACTTGACTAAATTGATTGCATATATATAAAGTTGGGTAGTTCATGCTATTGAAGCTAAAAGATATTTGGGTGTATATCATGCTAGTTTCAAATTGTTG
>JXCR01081384.1:8085-27461 GCA_002079205.1 Phalaenopsis hybrid cultivar
AGCATCATAATTTTGTGGAAATACCTCTTAATCATTTATGTAGAAACTTCTTGATAAAGAAAAATGTAGGGGATCTAGCTCCCTTGAAAAGTTCACCGTGTAATTGTGAGGTTTACTATTATGCAAAATTAGGAAAAATAGAGTCATAAAATTATGTAAGAATAGTTCATCATTAATAGTTGTAATCTAGTTGTAATGAATGTAGTTCTCGGCGATAACAGACTTGATTGCTATGAAAGCAATAGTTTGTTGTGAATATTGTAGATGGTGGTTATAGTGTCAGCTTGTCATATAGCCCTTAGTTGCAAGTCATGTAAGTATTTGCCATGTGGGCCACTTATGGTTGCTTTAAGAGAAATGATTATCCAAAGAGGTTGTAGTATAGTGTTGCAAGAGCTCTGAGTCACAGGTCATAGTTGGTCACATAGGTCGTAGTGCGTGAGCTATAATAATGTTCGTAGGTCGTAGGGGCTAGAATTAGGAGCTAAATTATCTATGAGCCACGTAGGTTGTAGTTTGTTATATTTGTCGTAGTGTAAAGCTGTAAAATGTTTGTAAGTTGTATAAATCAGAGCTAGAGGATGCATCGAATGTGATAACATCTATAGCGTGTAAAGGTCAAAGTTATGAGCTGCATGAATAATGATAACGTTCATTAGTCCTCAAAGTCAGAGTTGAAAGCTCCATGAGCATTGATAAGATTTGTAGGTTAAAGAGACTAGATTTATAAGCTGCATGAAGTATGATAATGTCCATAGGCCATAAAGGTTCGAATTGTGAGCAGCATGAACTACAAAAGAGTTCACAGACCGCATATGCCCGAACTAAGAGTTACATGAGCTAAGATAGTGTTTATAGGCTGCAGAGCCCGAAGATGGACGATGCATGAGTAAAGGTAACATTCATTGTCCATAGTGACCATAGTATGGAGTTGCATGAGCTGGGATAACATTTATAGGACTAAAAGACTAGAGTTGGAGCTGCTTGGACTGCAATAACATCTGTAGGACATAGAGGCTGGGTTGGTAGTTGCCTGAGTTGTGATAACATCCATATATCATAGAGGGTGAAGTTTGTATTTACATGCACTGAGATAGTGTTTGTAGGCTGTGGAGCTCAAAATTGAGAGATGCATGAACTATGCTAACATTTGTAAGATGTAAATGTTAGAGCTAGGAGCCGCATTAGATAACATAAGATTCAAAGATCACAAAGGAGGGAGTTGGGAGGTGTGTAAGGTAACATTGTACAAAGGTTGTAGAGGCTTGAGTTGGGAATCATATGAGTTTTGATTGCATTTTTAGGGTGCATAGGCTAGAGTTGGCAGATGCATGAGCTGTGACAACTTCCTTGAGCCGCAAAGGCTAGAGTTGAGGGTTGCACGAGCTATGATAACGTTCGTATGCCTCAAAAGTTGGAGTTGAGATTTGCATGAGCTGTGATAACATCCAAAAGAAATAGATGCAGATTTTGGATTTGCATGACCTGAGATAACACTTGTATGCCATAGAGGATGCAGTTGGGAGCTGTATGAGCTGAGATAACATTTGCCTATAATAGAGGTTGGAGTTGGGATCTACATGAGCTAAGATAACATCTAAATATTGTAGAGGCTGGAGTTGAGAGCTGCATGAGCTGTAATAAAGCTTGCAGGCCATAAAGGTGGGAGTTGAGAGTTATGTTAATTAATGACTACATAAGCTATAACTAGCCACATATGTCATTGTTGTAAGCCGCAATAGCATCCGTAGGTTGTAGAAGCTAAATTTGAGGGCTACACCTGCAATGATATTGTCTGTAGGCCACAAAGGCCCGAGATAGGAGATGAAGGGGCCATGAGTCACATAGGCTATTGTTGGTCACATGGGTCGTATTAGTTTCTGTTGGCCACCGAGGCAGTAATAAGAAGTTGCATTTGTAATGAACCACGTAGGCCATAGCCCAAAGTGGGGAGTTGTCATGAGAGAACTTTATATGCCTAGAGTCGTTTACAGTATGTGGGGTGCTTCATTACACCATCTTTGGAATGTGTTGTTTCACCTTCTTAAGGGTTTAATATTATATCATCTTTAAATTGCATTGTTGCACCATTTTCAGGGTGCATTATTGCATGAACTTTGGGGTGTATTGTTGTGCCATGTTCATAATGAGTAATAGCTCCATCAGAAGCTTTGTTGTTTTACAATGTAGGTTGGGATGATGCAACACACACTATAATTACGAAAGGGGCTTCATTTTGAGGAGCAAGTGGAAGTTGATGGTGGTCGACAACGACTAGTGAGCGGTGGTTGAGACTGATCAGTGACTACATGACCACGTAGTGTTCACTAGATCTTCAGTGTAGAAGACGGGAGAGGGCCTACTCCTCCATCCTTCGGTCTTTGTCTAGTTTAAGGACTAGCTCTCATTTTCCTTTCATGAAGGGGTTAGGGCTTTATTTATAGAGTATAAGAGAGGCCTCCCTAAAATTAAGGAAGGAATTCACACCAATCTATTGGACGGCTGCCCCTCCCCTCCTTTGGGTAGGATTAAGACCAAGTTTGATGGTGTTTTACATTCCAACAACCTTGTTGGTGTGGGTCTTATCATTCTGGATGAAACAAGGAAGGTGGTTTGTACAACTGGCCAACTGGTGATCCATTGGGACAATTAACGGGTTGAGCTTAGAACAGTTCTCTTCCTCCATCAACATTTACAAACTTGGTTGTATGAAACAAAGGGGAAATTGTTGAGGGAGACAACAAAGCCATGATTGACGCTTTTCAGGAGAAATCGAGGACCATGGCTTGACAACAGCAAATGGTCAACTGTTCAGAAATAGCTTTTTTTTATTATTTCAAGCATGTGCTCTTCTATTTTATTTATAGAAAATGTAGCAAAGAAGCCAATTTTTATGCCCGGCTAGCTTTGTATAGGTATTTTGTTTGGGATCCTAAAGCATGTGACCCTATTTTTTTGTGTGGTATTGAATGATGTCAACAATATTGCACCTTTTGTGTAGCTTTTTTTCTCTCTTTTGTTCTCGTTTATTTTATTTTACTGCAAAATGCACACCCTTTAGGGAGAGGTTCTCTTGATCATACAATATTCTTTAGACATGTAAAAGTCTTAATGATGTTATAATTGAATATGATCTAACTAGGCTCGTTAGATTTGTCTTTTCGAGTCATTAAATTGAATATGACCTAACTAGTCTTGTCAGGAAGTATTTGACCTTCAAATTATGCACGTGAATCATTAAAATAATTTAATGATTTATTTTGGGTTTGATTTGATTTAGATTGGACCGATCTTCACACTATCGGGTCTCTCTTGTCAAGTCAATTAATTTCACGCTATGTTTGTAAAAATCAGAGTTCTATAAAATATTTAATTTGAGTTTAAACATGTTTTGCTCTATAAATTATCTCCAGATTTGCGCCATATGTTTAGATTGTGTGTGTTGTCTTTTGTAGCATATGTTCCCAACTGCAGGCAAATGAGTAAATGCGATGCCTGCTAGTCCGGGAAGTTGCTTTCAAATGTCTAGTTGAAACATCATAACACAACAAACACAAGTTCGCGGCAAATGAGGCAAATGAGTAGTAAATGCTCTCCTACTCTAGTTCGGGAAGTTGCGCAGAAATATTTAGTGGAAACATCATAATACCACAAACCCTCGCTTCCAAGAACATTAAATGTTCGAGAAAGACTCCCTGATACGTTCCATTAATTCTTTCAAATTAATATGAAAGCAAATTTTGGATTAAAAAAAAATTCAAAGTTATGAACTTTAATTTGTGATGTTTATAATATGCAAGCTGAAATACAGCCGAGAGTTATATTGATCTGCATTTATTGCTTTCTTAATTGATGCAACATCTCGCTTTAAGAAAATTGGCAGTTGAAAAGAAATAAATGCAAAGAGAGGAGGGCGAAATGCTTTTTCTTCACAGCCCAAANTTCAAAGTTATGAAATTTAATTTGTGATGTTTATAATATGCAAGCTGAAATACAGCCGAGAGTTGTATTGATCTGCATTTATTGCTTTCTTAATTGATGCAACATCTCGCTTCAAGAAAATTGGCAGTTGAAAAGAAATAAATGCAAAGAGAGGAGGGCGAAATGCTTTTTCTTCACAGCCCAAAAAGCTTCCTTTAGATGTGTTCAAGTAGAAAGTCAGATTATATTCTCTGTTACAATACAATAATGTAGCTTTATATGGTTAGCTGAGATTTGTAAGATGGTTACAGTTCCGCGGTTGTAAATCTTTTGATAAAATATTAAGGCTCCTCCAACTATAGCAGGTTGACAGTACCTGTTCTCATTGCTCATCTAGTTCATGGATGACGTGCCAACTTGTCATATTGTAGTCAAGCAAACATTAGGGAGAACTTAGTAAATTTTTTTCCCGGTAAATTCTAGTGTTAATATAGCATACTTATACTATTTTTTTGGACTGAATTTAGGAGTTGTTTGGGGCAGCTGCAGCTTTTCTAACTTATCTAGATAAACAACTTATCCTGTCAATCTACTGATAAGCAGTTTTTCCTGATAAGCAACTTATCATGATAAGCTGAATAGCTGTTTTGTTTATGTCTTTGGAAAACAGCTGGTTTGCAGTTGTTTCTGAATAAATGACCATTCTACCCCTGATCTGGATAAATTGTTTAGGTGTTTGTTTTGCGCGTTTAGAAAACAACTTATATGCCACATTTTATGGATAAATGAATGTTTTGGCAGTGAGTAGTGTTCATGTTTATACCAGAACTGTAACGGCTATACATTTCATAGTTGTGAAAAAAAATCACTTCATAACATTACAACATTATGATATACACCTCACTTAAAAGTGAGTATCAAGTTACATAATAAAAAAAAAGTATATTGAAATTACAATTAATAAAAGGATGATAATATTGATTCTAAACATCAAAAGAAGCATGTCATGAGCAACATTGTCCGGTTGAGACACTATCGAACCCTGAGCAACATTGTCTAGTTGGGAAATCGTCAACTCACCAATGACGTTCTCCGTTTGGGATACTGTCAAACCCCGAGCAGCGTTGTTCTGTTGAGATACCGTAGAATCAAACGGACTGTCTGCCCACCTGAAGAACTTACAGTCGTCTGGTCCTTCTGCCCACCGCAGGAACCTGTAGAACTGCTGCCCGTAGCTATGTGGCATGTGCGACATGAGTAACAAAGAAGATTGCCCGCAATGGAATAACACTCGCCCTTAGTTCCCTGAGAACCTGTACCCCATCTTCCATTAATTTTTCAAGATGGAACACTTCAGTAAATAAATTAGATCAAATAAACAAAAAATGTGGAATTTGAAAATACGAGACAAAAATATGAGTAGAAAAAGTAGGAGAGGATCTCAGTTACCTTTATAATGATTTTACATGCTCTACTAAAACAATAACAAACTGGCCATCCAAAAGAAATCATACGGTCATATGTTTAATTATTGACTTCAAAAACCCACAAAAAAAAAGATAACATATAAGCCAACAAAACTTTTTAATATCATAAAATCAAAAGTAACAATGGAACTAATGATGTAAGAAGGCTACATTAAGTATGCAGAATAAAGAATATGTTAGAAAATGTAAACCAACTTGGAGGTGGGTGACAGAAGCATTGTCTATTATTCCTTGTTGCATAAGAGAAAAGATGACTTTCATGGGCACTTCCTACCCATCCAACCATCACAAATGAGAAGCACTTATTGAAGTCACATACGACCATCACATTTTGGATAGGTGAACCACACCGCCAATGTAAGCTACCTTTTCAAGGCTAGGTAGTCATGCATCCACATGCATACAGTTAATTGCCCTAATGTAGTTCTATATACATGTATTAGAGATGTCAATCCCAACACAATAACTACATTATGAATTAAACGTAATGCACTAACGAAACTCACCTTGAAAAATGGCATGTAACGCAGGTCATTAGAAATTTTTTCTAGAGTTGTACCGAATGATGGATCTTCTAGCTTAATTATCTTTAACGCTAGGCTAACTAGTGCTCTTAGAACTTTGGAGAAGTATCAACTTATTGTATCTGAGTAATGTTGGAATTGCTCCATAAACTTCTTTGATTGATTCATTTTGAGATAGAATGTACAATGTAATTGCCAACACCTCTCCTGTAGTAATTTTGAAAGAACCTCAGTGGTCATGGTTGCTACGTAGCTCATGAAGGAAATGCAATAAAATAGGTACACTCATGAGAAGTAGATTGTTGAAAATCATAGGATGTCCAACGAGCATCTCGCTCACACATTTATCCCCAATAAAAGAGGATGTCAAGTGTGGTGTTCGAACAATGATGGAAAGGTAGTTTTCTAACAACAAAATTACAATCACCGCAACCATTCTTTTGCAGCTTTCTCACTGTTGATCCATCTTGAATAAATGATTTGTTAGGGTAACAAACTATGAATAAACTACTTATTAAAATAAATGAAAAAAACTGTGCAAATATAATGAAAAGCAAACTTTTTCCACAACATGTACTACTTTAATGACAAAATCTTCTACATATCATTGTCTTGAAAATAATTAAAAAGAAAATATATCCACTACAATCTCAAAATCTCAGAGCCACAAAATAACAAAGACTCATTTGTCAATCGAGAGACGTAAATATTTGACAAGCAGATTGGGCCACAACCTCTTGAATATCTACATGTTGTTGGATTCCTCGAGGAGTTTAACAAATTTTAAATAAAAGGTGGGATCAGCCACAATTTTTGGAGTTCCATCTTAAAATACCATAAAATCATTGATAATGTGTAAAAATTAGCAGCAGGTTACAGTGCTGCAAATACTTGTATCAGTCTATCTATCGAGCTCTTTAAGAAAACATCTTTATCTTTTGTCCTTTTTTCAATCCTGCTCCTCTTTGATTGGCACGTCGACTCGAGCTTCCTCGGGTTTATGCTAGGCCCTTCACCAGAATCCGTAACCTGATCGGGTGGAAAGTCAACTTAATTGCCTACAAACCCTTGCTCAGTTGGGTTGAACACATGTTGACCCATCGTGACAACTCCCTTGAACATTACGTCCAATTTATCTTCCAAGTTTGGGTCAATTCCAAACATCTTCATTTTTTTTTCAACTGGTATTGCTTGCAACATGGAGGAGGGAGGGGGTAGGGAAGAGGGGCAAATTAGATGGAATAGAACAAAAAATGATAATTAAGGGCCCGTTTGGGGAAGCTTATAAGTGCGGCGGCATTTTCAAAAACACCGCCTAACCGTTTGATTTTTCTGTTTTTCAAAATGCTGTCTGTCGCGTTTGGGTTTTTTACACTAAACGCAGGCCGCAAGTCAATCTCTGCGGGCTGCGTTTCAGGATAAGTTGCTTATCCTGAAATACACAAGCTGCCCCAAACAAACCGTAAATGAAGAGTTCTCAGGGATACAATTGTTATCTCTAACTTCTCAGTCCACTATTACTCTCATCCATGTTATGCTTGATATGATCCCATCCCAATCTCATGGATCCTGTTTTGGTTCCTTTCATAACTTCTAGTATTTCTTTAGCTGATCTAACTTATTCTTGAATTTTAACCTATCTTACTACCGCCCTATCATTGCATTAAACTTATTTGAATTATTCCACCACCCTCATTTGCTTAAATAAGTGGTAGGTCTATTTACAAGTTCAATCTTCATAATATATAGATTGTAGAAAATGTTTGTCACATCCTTATCCCACATCACTGACGTAGCCCCTTCTTTGCTCTTAGCCATAGTGGAACAAATAAAATATATTGATCACACCCAAGCCATCGTAAACACCTCACACAACCACCACACACAAGTACACCTTACATCCACTACCAACTAATACACCCAAAGTCAAAAGATCAAAACCATGCCACTATAACACAACTCACATCCACCAAACACAAGCACACCATTGTGCCACCACCATAACCACACACCCAATGCTAGGAGAGCACTCCCAGAACATCATAAATAACACTCACAATCTCTAAACATCCACACCTCACATCCACTACCAAACCCACACACCCAATGCTATGAGAGCACACCAAAGCCATCATAAACACTTATCAAAGCCACCACACACAAGCAAACTCCACAACTACCACCAACTAACAGACCCAAAGCCCGAAGATCACACTCTGCCACCATAAACACCACTCACATCCACCAAAAATATCAGCAAACTTTCATAATATGCAAACCTATCCAATACACAAGCTTTAAATATACATATCTGCATACCTCCATAATGTATAAAATGCATCGAAAATCAAATTAGCTCATTATAAAGATCAGAACCCAATATTCATAATCCCTTTCCAATTCAAGCCTTCATATCATAAGGCATTGATAATCAAAATATCAAGCATAAGGCCTCGAAAAATTTATTCAAATGAAAAGCTAAACTCGATTAAACACCTTGTATTCACATGGTAACCAAATGCATCGGCAGTCCCAATTGACGTTAGTGTAGAGGACCGAGAGACGAAAAGAGTGCATAATACTACACAAATAAAGCTTTGTGACATCTGAATGATAGCGTGTTTTAATTCAAATGTATTAGCTTTCATGACAAAAGTTTGTATACTTCAATGAATTTCATCTACCATAGGGTTAGCATAATCTTTTAATAGTTTTAGTACATTCTCATCAACTTTGATTTTCTAAATTATTATGTTTAGTATTTACCATTTCTTGGAAATTATAAATTTGTTTAGATTTTCTAATTTTTCCATTACTTTTCTCTAACTCAAAATCATAAGGTGCTAAACCTTCAGATTTTGCACCATACATACCCTTTCTAAATAAAAATATTAAAACAACCAAAACACACCAACTAAAACTGTAAATATACCCTCTTTTTTTTTTTATATTTTAAAATACAAGCATGTAAATAAAAAAAAAACACTATAATTTCTACAATAAAAATTAATATTTTACTACGTCAAAAAGGTTTCATTGCTAAGTTTCCCTGACAATGGCGCCAATAACTTCACCCGACACGCAAATATGCACAATTATTTAACTTCGAAGAGACTACTAAAAGCTTGACCTAATTTATAATTAGCGGCTGATCTTGACTGTTTATATGCAACAACATAACAATGTATTTGATTATATTTTTCACTTATCTTTCCTTACTTTGCAATAGTACCAAAACTTGATCCTGGAGAAAATAAGAATTTAACTTTTTAACTTAATATATATTGGGATACTACACAAGTATATGTATAATTATCAAGTAATATAGAACTTTCTGATTAAGCCCTGAATATTGATCCAACAGGGAGAATTCACAATATGCACTTTTAAATAACAAACTTTCTATTTCAAAAAGACAATTACTTAAACTATAGATATTTTCACAGTAATTAAAATTCAATTCTTTTTTGTACTTTTTATATTTTGACAAAACATAAACAACTTCTAAATATAACTTGAGTTTATGTAACAGAAAAGCACTGAAGATGAAATATCTTTATCATGAATCAATATTTAGTAAATATATTATAGAAGTATTCAAAATGTGTTGTGCTAAATAGGAGTAATATTATTCGTTACCCTTACTAGAGATTCTATAAAGAACTTTGGCTAATTTAAAGTTTGAATAGTTGTGAAGACCGATTAGGCAGATAAGATACTAGCTCTCACTCTAGAGTTCCCTCGATTCCCTCTACCTAGGGGCTAACATCTCATATCGGAATCTAAAACAATAAACCAAGTTGGGGGCTTTAGCTTGTCACTCTAAAGTCTTCTAACTTTAGACCCTTCAAAGATTTGTTCTCTATTTATTTGCACTAAATCATATGAATTACATTCTCATTAATACAACCTCATGTGATTCTTTCCAATTGTTGACAGAGGCAATATCAGTCCGGTTCTTGCATGTTCTCACAATAAATTTTAATATCTAGATGCATCACATCAAGAAGTAAATGAATACATAAAATTAAATCCTCACAACTTATTCCTACATTAAAGATTAATACTCTCCACAACTTCCATCCAACACTTTAATTACTTATCATTTTAAGAAAAATAAAGAAAACTACTCAGAATACATTGAGAAAATAAAACCACACTTTAGTTTAAAAGTAGAAATCATTGCCAAACCACTAAGAAGTCTCTTTAAAGATCAATACTCTCCACAACTTCCATCCAACACTTAATTACTTATCATTTTAAGAAGAGAATAAAGAAAACTACTCAGAATCCATGGAGAAATCAAAACCACACTTTAGTTTAAAAGTAGAAGTCACTGTCAAACCAAAAAAAAATCTCGATCAAAACAAAAATTAGTTCAAAAATAAAGATAAAAACTTATCTCAAATCCTCCACCAAACTCTTGAAGTTGCTTTGAATCTCTTATCTCTTACAACACTCTTAACTCTTACAATAAAACTAAAAACAAAAAGATAAAGTAAATTTGTCGTGCCTGAAAAATCTCTCCAAGAGTTCCTACACGAACTATTTCAAGAATTTCTCAGGACTCCCCCATTTTTGTCTCAACTTCCTTCTATTATAATTTTCCAAGAGGTGCCTTGGCATCTCTTCAAAATTTGTCATGATTCAATGTATTTTCCAAGGGATGCCTCTTTTCACAAATCTTTTAACCATATTTTTGTTTCTAGTTGTCATAACCAACCTCTTTAGCGAATAGTTGTCTCTAATATCCCTTCAAAATTTGACAAAATGAATTAACTCGTCAAATAACTGCCTCTGGCACCTAAGCGCGGGACCTCTAGTGCTTAGATGCGGCCTTCTCTATTTCACCGGTGTTTATGCGCCAAAACACTTTTGCACCATTTTTGCATTTTTGTGCCAAATTTGATCCTTTTTCACTCCTTTTAGCATTTTTCATCTTTTTACATGTAACTAAAAGAGAAACACACAATTACCTTCAATTAAAGCGCAATATCTCAAAAAAGGTATAAAAGTGTGTCTAAAAATACTATATATTTTAGGTGTATCAAAATCCCTCAAACTTAAAATGTTACTTGTTTTCAAGTGACACTTCAATCTTTAAAAATCAAATATGTATGATATGTATATGAATTTCTTTAGGAGTTACTAAAATTTAGATTTAGAAATATAGTATAATATGTATATGAGTTTCATTAGGAGTTACTAAAATTTAAATTTAGAAATATAGTAGTCCAATTTTGAAAAATAATTTAGTAAATGAGCTAACTTAAAGTTTAGAAATTTTTAAGGTTAATAAATATGAAAATATTAGTTCCTATCTAATTCAGAAATATTGTAGATTTTCCAAATATAGAATTTAGTCCTTTTATTATCTCCACTTAAAAAAAAAATATTAAGAATAATTTTACTTACTATATTATATTCTTGAGCTTAAGGGTTTCTCAAGTCTTATACTTTAAAAAGATCAAATGTAGAACCAATTTTTGATTAGGCACTAATCCTCAAACTTTATCTCCCTTATTTTTTTTCTTTTTCTTTTTCACGCAAGGATTACTATATCTGGATAGGCCTTTAATAATTTTTAATTCTACTTCTTCTTTCCTAAAGCAAAGTTTTGAAATAAATCTTTTACTTATAAATATAATAATAGTTTTGAAAATTATTTTTAATAAAAGAAATTTAATTATTAAAAATAAAAGTCTAAATTTTTAAATTTTTAATAAATATAATTTTTCTTACTAAAGATAATTACACTATATTTAACATTTTTCACACTAAAAATTTTTAACTCAAAGTTTTTCTTCATTACTTAGAATTTTAACTAAATTTTCTTACTCATTTCTATAATCAAATTTTACTTTCCTAATATAACTTCATATACATGATCATTTTTATTTTCAAATTAAATTCACTTATAGCACGTTCGAGAACAAATAAAATTCAAGTTTTGAAAATATTTTTCATTCCCCCCCAAACTTAAATTTTTAACAAGATTAAATAGTTTAGCAGCAGATATATATATATATATAAGCAGCAGTGAAAATTGAAATAACATGCTTACAAGAATTTTTATACCCTAATTATACAAGTATAAAACTAAAAAAAGAAGTAAAATTAATTTTTGATCAATTTTTTTTATCATTTTAATTTTAATTCAACATGTAGAGATTCATTAGACTTCTAAGTAGTGAGTATAATCATAAAAACGAAAAAACACACTAACTAGATAAAAGAAATATTTAGAGTAGAAATTTTCTGAAATTAAAGTTTAAAATTTAAGCTAACAAAATTTTCAACTTTTCAAAAGGTATAGAAATATGTTCAATCCTAACTAACTAAAACACATAACTCAACTTACAACAACAATTACTACCCTAGAATTTAAAACAAAATACTAACAAAACACAAACATCACAATAACAATTAAACAAAATAAAAGTCTAGCACATCACACAGTCTAAACAAGTACACAAACTCAAATGTCTCTAGTTCACACCACGTAGTCAATCACATATTACAAATATAAAATTAACTTAGTCCTCCTCCTCATCATCTGAATCTCCGCTGTTCCAGACATCTATAGGTACATAATCAGGGTATCTTGAATATGAAGGAAATTTCACTCCTTGGTTACCCCTAATGAGGCTTTCCAAAGATGGTGAAATTTCTCCTCATAATCACCACGCCTTCTAGCATACCCATCAATATGATCTACAAAGTTTTCTAAATTTCGTACCTTAACTGCGTTATAATTAATATTATCCATCATCCTTTGTAATAATTGATCCTGATTTTTAGTAGACTCACCTCTAGAAAAGTAGATGCTTGCGAGGTAGATGGTCCCGATGTAGAAGAAGCAGAGGTGGATGCAGCAGACGTCGACAATCCATAACTTCTTGAAAATCCTCCTCTTCAACCAAAAATAGAGTGCTAAGAATACGATTTCACATTTACAGTTGTAATTGGCTTTAGAGGTAGCAACACTTCTTCCTAGCTATCATACCTCACGCCGGCCTGCTCACACAAAGAAAATATCAAGGAAGCAAATCCCAGACCTCCAGTAGTAGCGGCAGTGGAATAAGTGATAATAGTCTGATAAATCAAAGCTCCAATATTGATAAGCTTGTCTTCCTAAATACAATAATTCAACGTTTCTCTCTCCCTCGTAAATTCACTAAGATGATTTGTCAGTAACAGACGAGCTCAAATAAATTAGTGCCACGCCTTCGATGGTGCACTTAACTTTGAAGTGGAAAAGTTGACTCTCCTCTCATTTGTAATTTTCTAGAGTCCCCTTCCAATAGTCAAATATGAAATAATCTCATCCAGTTCCGTCTCAGTCGGACTATAGTTCGCATAAAAACACAAAGTTTCAGGCGGTAAATGGCAGAACGTATTGATTACCTCCGATGAAAAGGTACAAATTTTCCTCTAACCATGACTCGGTCCTCTTCCGCCTCAGGAAAGTTTATATAAAACTCTCGTACTACAGATATCACAGCCACAACAGAAAAACAACAGAATCGTTCTCATTATCGGTGAAAGATTAAATCTTCCACGGATCCACCTGGATTTTTGAAACATCTCTCAATTAAAAATATAAAAGACATAGAAAATAAGAATAAGATTTAACACTAACACATAAAAAAAAAACTTCTAACAAACAAACTCTAACTCCGAACTTAATTCCATTCTTCATTTATTTGAACAAATTTTTGTCTTTCATTTGTCTCTCCTTGGGCATTTGGAATAGATAGTTGATAAAATGGACGGTGGTGACGAGCTCTGATACAATCTTCTTCAATCCATTTCTGCTTAATATACATCGCCTTATCCGCTTCTTCTATATAACTAGTATGGCTAAATTGCATTTTCAATTGCAATCCAATATGCTTTATATGTGCATTAACTTCATTTACCTTTGTCTCGAGTAAAGCCACGCTGGTCTCAATTTTATTAATCTTTTCTGCTATTCCTTCAATACCAACAGCTAATAAACTGTTATACATCTCTTGTGCACTTTGACTAATGAAATTCTTCCTCATGGCCTCTTCCTTTTTCTTTAAATCGATCTCCCATGAAGACATTTTCTCAAAATCTCTCTTTCTCTTAGACTTTTAGGGCTAAAAATGATTCTGGGGTGAAATTCCATCACAAAACCCCTCTATTTTTAATCCTAAATCCTTCTAATAACTTCTAGGCAGGTCCTAAAACTGTGATGGCACGTTTAAGTTAACCAATTGGCGGTTAAAGCTTTTAGAATTTGAATTTCGTACAAGGTTTTTAACATCCGCGCTTAAGCGTTGAATATTCACGCTTAAGCATTGAATATTCGAGCTTAAGCGTCAGTGCTCAATTTTACACCAGTTAACTTAACATCAAAATTCTCATTATAGCATGTCTAGATCACTAAATATAGTCTTAAAATCAATACTAACACAGAATAGTTTCGAAAATACTACCACAAAATTTTTTAATCACACACAAACAACATTGAAAACAAAAGCACACTAATAACTATGGGTTGCCTCCCACAAAGCGCTTGGTTTCACGTTGTCAGCCCGACGTAATTCTAGTTGACCCAACATTACTCAATCGTTAAATTTATGCTGATCCCCTATAAAATAAGGTTTCAGTCTATGAACATTCACTTTAAATACTTTATCAGTTTTAGGATCTTTGATATCCATAACTCCATTAAACTTTCATCACAACAAATGGGCTCATCCACCTGGACTTAAGTTTGCCTGAAAATAATCTTAACCTTGCATTATATACCAAAACTTGTTGTCCTGACTAAAAATTTTTAAAAAGAATCCTTAGATCATGCCACATCTTCATCTTTTGTTTGTAAATTTTAGCACTATCATAAGGCTCATTCTTTATCTCTTCAAGCCCATTTAATTGTAATAATCTTTTCCTACCAGCATCTTTCAAATTATAATTCAACTCTTTAATCGCTCAATATGCTTTATGCTCAAATTCAACTGGTAAATGAAAAACTTTCCCAAATATTATCCTATATGGGGACATTCCTATAGGAGTTGTTTATGCAGTTCTATAAGCCCACAAAACATAGTCAAGTTTGACTGACCAATCCATTTTTATTGGATTCACAGATTTTTACATAATTCTTTTAATTTCCTGATTGGATAATTCGGTCAAGCCACTTGTCTGAGGATGATAAGCAATAGCAATTCTATGGTTTAAATGATCTTTCTTTAATAATTTATCCATTATGACATTTCTGAAATGACTTCCCCCATCAGTTATGATAACTCACGACATCCCAAATCTACAAAATATGTTCGTTTTAAAAAAAATTTGCAACACTTTGAGCATCACATCGAGGTAAAGCAACAACTTCTATCCATTTGGATACATAGTTCACTACTAACTGAATATATAAATTTTTGAAAGATGGTATAAATGGTCCCATGAAATCTAATCCCCATACATCAAATATTTCAACTTCTATTGAAATTTGGTATAAATGGTCCCATGAAATCTAAACCCCAAACATCAATTATTTTAACTTCTAGCATATAATTGAGGGGCATCTCGTTTCTCTTAGAATATTGCCTACTCGTTGACATTTATCACAAGTTTTTATATAAGAATTAACATCTCTAAAGATAATAGACCAATAAAATTCTGATTGTAAAATTTTTTATGTTGTTTTATCAACACCAAAATGTCCCCCAAAATCATAATTATGTCATTTTTGGACAATTTCATAAGTTTCTTCTAAAGGGACACATATTCGAATAATCATGTCATTTCCTTATA
The DNA here is from genome assembly GCA_002079205.1 of Phalaenopsis hybrid cultivar. NCBI lineage: Eukaryota > Viridiplantae > Streptophyta > Magnoliopsida > Asparagales > Orchidaceae > Phalaenopsis > Phalaenopsis hybrid cultivar. The sequence goes on from JXCR01081384.1 coordinate 23,810, forward strand.
TAAAAATGGGTCATCCCAAAAATAAGTCTTAGTTTGAGATATAAATTTTTTCTTCTATTGGTATGTAATTCCATAGTGTATAATATCACTTACAAGAAAGTTCACAATGTCAGCATACCACGGAACACAACACTCATTAATATTGAAAATTTTTTCATCTAGGAAATGTTTATTAATTTCTTTTTCAAAATTGAGTGGTTTTTCTAACTCAAGACTGGACAAATCATCAGCAAATTGATTTTCGGTCCCCTTCTGATCTACTATTTCAAAGTAAAATTCTTGCAAAAGAAAAATCCATCTTATAAGTCTTGGTTTACCATCACTCTTTTTCATCAAGTACTTAATAGCAGAATGATCTCTATGCACTACACAATGAGTTCCAATTAAATATGATCTAAATTTATCAAAGGCATATATTACTGATAATAACTCGTTTTCAGTTGTTGTATAATTAATTTGGGTTTCATTTAGAGTTTTACTAGCATAGTAAATTACTTTGAAAATTTTATCATATCTTTGTCCTAAAATAGCTCCTATCACGTAATCACTAGCATCACACATCAATTCAAATGATTTTTCTCAGTCAGCTGAAACTATAATTGGTGCAGTGATTAATTTTTCTTTTAATAACTCAAAAGCTTTTAGGCATTCTTCATCAAAATTGAAAATTACATCTTTCTCCAGTAAATGACATAAGGGCTTAGCAATTTTTGAAAATTCTTTAATATATCGTCTATAGAATCTAACATGTCCTAAAAAACTTCTAATTTTTCTTACATTTGTTGGATAAGGTAAATTAGCAATCAATTAAATTTTAGCAGGATCTACTTCCATACCATTTTTTGATATTTGATGTGCTAATACAATTCCTCTTGTTACAAAAAATTGGCAATTTTCCCAATTAATGACCAAATTTGTTTCTTTAAAGTTCTTAAGAACTTTTGATAAAAGTTCTAAACATGAGTCAAACGAAGTTCCAAATACAGAAAAATCATCCATAAAGACTTCAATCCCTTTTTCAATTAAATCACAAAAAATTACCATCATACATCTTTGAAATGTAGTAGGGGCAGTACATGAACCAAAGGACATTCTTCTAAAAGCAAATGTACCGTAAGGACTGGTAAAAGTTGTTTTATCTTGATCCTCAGGAGTTATTTGTATTTGGTGATAACCAGTGTATCCATCTAGAAAATAAAAGTATTTATGCCCAACTATTCTATCTAGCATTTGATCTAAAAAGGGTAGTGGAAAATGATCTTTCCTAGTGACAAGATTTCATTTTCTATAATCAATGCATATTCGCCACCCTGTGACTTGTCTAGTAGGTATTAATTCATCATGTTCATTCACAGTCATAGTTACTCCTCCTTTCTTAGGAATGTAGTGAATTGGACTAACGCATGCACTATCTGAAATAGGGTATATAATTGCAGCATCTAACCACTTTAATATTTCTTTCTTAGCAACTTCTTTCATAATAGGATTCAATGTCCTTTGATGATCATCCCTGGGTTTGTCGTTCTCTTCCATATGAATTCTATGCATAAAAATTGAGGGACTGATTCCTATAATATCTACTATTGTCTATCTAAATACTTCCATCGTTAACTTTGAGGAAGTTATAACTGGTAAAGTAGAAGAATCACCTAAAAAGGCATATTTTAGATGATCAGGAAGTAACCTCAACTCAAGTTCAGAAGGTTTTTCTATTGATGGACAAAATGATTTATCTTTTTCTATCGTGTCTAAAATTTCAAAACTTTCTAGAACATAGTTTGAATCTTCCTTATAAAGATCTTCACATTGACTTAATTTCTCTTCTTACTCATGTTCCAAATCTTTTACTTCATATTTTTGATCATAATTAACTTTGAAATGACATTCACTCAGATATCTTATAACATCCATTCTATTACATTCATCATCTTTACCTTTTTCATGATATTTCATTAATCTTGAAATGTTAAAATTAATAGTTTGATCATTGACGCACATATTTAATTCTCCTTTATGCACATCTATCATTACTCTTCCTGTGGCTAGGAAAGGTCTTCCTAAAATGATAGGTATCTCTTTATCTTCCTCTATATCCAACACAATGAAATCAACAATAAAGATAAATTGATCTGCTTTCACTAGGACATCTTTTATAACTCCTTTAGGGTATGTTATCGAACGATCTACTAACTGCAGAGTTATAGTATTAAGGATTATTTCTCCTAATCCCAATCTTTTAAATATTAATAATGATATAAGGTTAATGCTTGCACCTAAATCACATAAAGCTTTCCCATAAAATATGTCTCCTATTGCACATAGAATTGTAAAGCTACCAGTATCTTTAAGCTTTTCAGGAAGTTTTTTCTGAATAATTGCACTGCATTCCTCACTAAGTGCAACAATCTCATTATCTTCAAACTTCATTTTCCTATTGAGAATATCCTTCATAAACTTTACATAGCTTGGCATTTTTTCTAAGGCTTCAGCAAATGAAATATTAATTGTAAGCTTCTTAAAAATTTCCATAAATTTTGAAAATTGCTTATCCAATTTCTGTTGACGACGTCTTTGAGGAAATGGAGGTGGTGGTTTTTCCAAATTAATTTTCAACAGAGAAATAGGTCTTTCAGAATCTTTTGGAGCATCCTCTTTTGATTCTTCAATTTATTTTCTCTCTACTTCAGTTTCTTTTTGAACCCTACCTTCCAACTCCTTTCACTTTTAAGTTGAACGACTTTTACTTGCTCTTTATTCTGATCTTTCAGATTTGTTTCAGTATTACTAGGAAGTGTTCCTTGGGATCTATTACTTAATGAATTTGTGATTTGCCCAAGTTGATTCTTAATATTTCTAATTGTAGCTCCTTGACTTTGTAACTGATTTCCTATTTGTAACACCTCTTATTCTACAGACAACTTCTTTTCCTTAAATTGCAGATTACTATTGAAACCTGGAGGATAAGTGGATATATAATTATTATTCCCTTGGTTTTTCCAGTTTCCCAATGGGTTTACTTGGTTGTTCCCCCATTGTTGATTATCACCACCCTTAGTTTTATTCTAATTGAAGTTGGGATGGTTCTTCCAACCTGGGTTAAAATTAATTGAATATGGGTTATTCTGCTTATTATTTATGACATTCAATTTTTCTAATGATGCTTCAGAATCTACCATTGGGCCTAATGAATTTTCTTCAATCATAGAAATTAGTTGAGAGTAATTCATTCCAAATTTGTCTAACATCCTTGAAATTACAGTAACTTGATTTGCTAACATAGTAAATGCATCAGATTCATGAATATTGGCTACTTTCTTAGGATTTAACAACTCAGAAGTCCATTAAAAATTATTGGTAGTCATTTATTCAATTAAAGCATAGGCATCATGAAATGGATTTGACATCAATGAACCACCAACAGCGACATCGATAATAAATCTAAGAGACCCAGCTAATCCATTATAAAAAAGTTCGAATTATTAACCAATCTGGTATAACATTATGTGGGCACTTTCTTAAGAGTTCTTTAAATCATTCCCATGCTTCATAAATAGATTCCCTTTCAAACTGATTAAAAGATGTAATATCATTTCTAAGCTTCATAGTTTTTAATGGTGGAAAATATTTAGCAAGGAATTTTTGTGCAAAATCA